>KV751379.1:998603-1018032 GCA_001698575.1 Mola mola | reverse complement strand
AAGGATCCCCAGAAAGAAGAGGAGGATGATGGGGGTGTCTAAATCACCGGAGCCCCCCTCTTGTAAACGCCGGGCTTTCTCCACTTCCACCGAGCCAGAGTTGAGTCGCAGCCGCAGTTTGGCACCTGGAGTGTGGAGCGATGCGCGCTTGTGGCCGCGGGAGCTTCTGGATGTGGAGCTGACTGGCTGATTGGCAGCCTACTTAAGCACCAAGCCCCTCCTTTGCCCGGGGCAGGCGATTAGTGCATTGGTTAGCCTGGGTCGTCTGTGTGTGCGCGAGAGCGCGCGCGCGCGCGTGTGATCCAATTTCTGCGACCTAAAGTGTGTCTGTACAGAAAGACAAATTTACTTCCTTTTATGCGGTCTTAAGGTAATAAATACACACGGATCCGTCCTGATGGCTCCGTCATTGTGGAACATTTTGTTTTTAAATAATAAAAATAGTAATAATAGTTGAAATAACCGTTGCCATGTGGAAGCACAGTTAACCCCCTTTATTTCAGGGTTGGTTTTCCTCTGCGCTTTGACAGCTGATCCGCAGGGTGCGCCGGGACATTCTGGCCAGCAGATGGGCCGGGAGGCATCGATATACTCCGCCAGATCCGGATCCGAGAGGAATGTCCGCGATTATCGACGGAAGTCAGCGGAGCATATTTTCCGAGCGCAGATAAAGGAGGTCGCAGGTGATGACAGAGATTGGCGGAGATAAGAGATAGCAGAGATACGGGGCGCGCAGGAGCCCTGGAGTGGAAAACGACAGATGTTTTTGTTGAAAAGAATGGACTACTGTACTCGACTGGGCCTGGATGCATACTTACTGATACTGCACAGGATATTTTGTATAAATCGGAGATATCAGATGCAAGAAAAAGTGATATTTTAATGTGGAGAGAAAAAAGAAATCAAAAATATAAGGGCTGAAGATTGATGTCTTCTCGTTGACAGGCTATCAAAACGGAAGCTCTATTCTAAACTGCCCCTTTGAACACACACACACACACACACACACACACACACAAACACACACACACACACATGCATGCACGTACACATTGGGGCAGTGCTAATGAGGTTGAGCACCCAGCGCCCTGCTCAGTGGCTCTGTGGCCCTCCTGGGTTCCTTCAGAGGTTAGCTGTGTAATTACTCCATCCCCATAAATACAGATTCATCATTTCACACCGGAGCCCCTGATGAGCTCGGCTGAGCTGAGAGAGAGAGAGGGAGAAAAGGAGAGGAAGGGCTGGTGGTGGTGGGAGGGAACGAGGGAGGGAGGATCTAATGATTTAATTACGGTGCTTAAATCGCACTCCGGCTAAGTGATGGTCCTCTCCGTCTCTTTCTCCGCTCTCTTCTCTCCTCAGCGCTGGCACCTAAAGGGCTTTACTCATGAATCTCAAAGCTGTTTTCTTAAACACATATTATGATGAGTGCTGCCACTGATGCTGCTGCTGCTGCTGTGTGTGGGTGTCAGTGTGTGTGAGAGACAGAAAGAGAGGGAGAGAGAGAGAGAGAGAGAGAGAGAGAGAGAGAGAGAGAGAGAGAGAGAGAGAGAGTGAGGATGCTTAATCTCCATGGCATTTTAAATGGCATTCATGAAGAGCGACTCTATCCTCATTGCCAAGGTAAATGGAGCCAGGGGACTCTCCATTTCAGCTCGATAAAAGAGCAATGTTAAAGACCCTCACCATTTCTCCCTCTCTCTCCCTCGTTTCTCACTTAAAATTAATGTTTTTCTCATAACAGGGGAGGGAAACCAGACATATCCACCATCTAATAGGATAATATAGCCCCATTCACCACCGCCGCCGACCCTCCCTCTTCTCTCCCTCTCTCTCTGCCTTTGTAGCTGCCTGATTTCCATAGTGTCTCTGTGGAGAGGCAGTTAATGAATTCCTCTGAGCTGGAGAAAGGGGGGAGAATGGTTTGGCGGTTTAGAGAGAGAAAGAGGCAGGGATAGGGGGAGGAAGGCTTTGAGCTATGCCATTCAACTTCACAGCCTCGGCCTGCTTGTGCATTCACTGTGTGTGTGTGTGTGTGTGTGTGTGTGTGTGTGTGTGTGTGTGTGTGTGGGTGTGCTGTGCGTGCCTGCGTATGTGTGTCTTTTAACGTGAACCTGCTAAGACTACCAAATATTTAGACTGGCCTCAGACCTCTTTTATGGCGACGGTGGATTGAGGGATCTCAGGAGGCAGCTTGACTCTATTTGAATCCCATTCCTGGCTATTTGCTTGGCCCAGACAAAGGAATAACTTACTGCAGGAAACGTTCGAATAAAGTCCCACAATCCACTCGCACTGGTCGTTTCCTCCTGGGTAATTTGCAGCGATGTGCATGACGGCGGCCAAAAGCGTGATGAAGCTGATTTGGTTTTGTTTGCTAACACTTCAACAAAGGAGGGATGACAGCAGATAATGTAGCGATGATTAGATAATTGGCGTGTTTGGCAATCACGTCACTACTTCAAACATTTCCACATGGAAAACCTTCAGTTTTCACAAAAATGTCCATCTACCAGTGTTCGGCACAATATCATTTTTAAAGGTACGAGGCATCGCTTTTTAAAGACAGTACAGTTATGAACCCCACTAAAGCTCCATCACTTTGACAGTGTGTTGCATCGGCTTGTTTTCTGTCTTTCCAGAAGTTTGACTTAGAGCTGATATTAGTTTTGGTAGGAAATATGTTGTGTATTTACTGCAGGAGAGTAAACGAGTGCTCTCAAGAATTATGATATGGATTTTCTGGTAACCATCCTGCAAGGAATTTTGCTGGCATTTAATGCACAAATTACAGTTGTGTGATTCTACACAGTGTAGTGAAGACACAAATTGGCTTTTTCATGATTTAGAAGTTTCCAAAATATCGGTGTCTGGGTCACGCAAGTGTGTGAGATGTGCAAGTAACCAACTTTATGGTCAGGGATATGAACATTATTTAAGTTTAGCAGGATCACACAAAAAGCCATAAACAGATTTGCATTTTACCAGAGGTTGGGCAAATCCTGGATCTGATAAATTTCAGAGTCGATCTATCTGGATTAGGACTTGGATACTCCAATGTACTTCTCAAAGGCTCTTTTCATGTGCAGTGCCTGTGAAAATGGTCGTGAATTGGACATGTCAATACATTTTTGGTGACTATGAATGATAACATATATTATAAAGAAATCCAGAATGCTGCTATGAAAGATATCATTTTTAGTGAATAACTTTGGAACTGCTGGCATGGACTTTTTCTTGACCAGTAGCGTGGGCAGTTGTTTTACCATGGTGTTTGGACGTATCAAATCTTCTTTATTAGATAATAATTGGTTTACAGTAACCGTTGCTATCTTACTTGAGAGTCATATTTCTTCTGCTGTTTTAATTTGCTAAATATATGGTCCTTTGCAGGCTTTGTGATCAGTTTCCAGGACGTCGAAGCTTGTGGGCGAGACAAGATGGAGTGAAGGGAAGACAAGCAGCGACGATAAAGAGAAAAGAAAAAGCCATCTTCATCTACTTGACAGGAAAGATAAGCAGTGATAGATCCATCTCTGACCTGACGCTGAAACAGATGGATCTCTTGAATGCAATGACAGATAAGCTCACCTGCCTGAGGTAATACATTCAGCTACCCTTACCCTACAACGGTTTTATGATCTCTCACACTGAGCTCTGACTCAATTGAACTCCTCATTTAATCCCTGTGGTATTTGTCACAGAGCTGGAGAGACGACTTTTAATGTTTTTTGTTCCCTGTCAGCCCCTCACCTGGAGATGGATTGTGTCGTGACATTTGAACATTTTGACCCGGAGGGGAAATACAAGACAAAGAGCCTATCATTAGCAATTAACGGGCGTGCCAGTGTTTGTTTGTTAATAGCTCCTTTAGAAGTCCAATGGGACTCATTTACAGTGGATAGAGCTGATAACAAACCCTGACCTCCGGCAGGGGTCATTTCGACTTGCTGAAAAAGGTCGCCCCTCATCGCGCAAAGCTCAGCCACCTTGTCTTATTATTTGCCGAGAGCTGCTATTAAATACGCTTCCATCATTCCCTGTAGAGACAGCGATGAAAATAAGCGATGTCCAACAAGATTGCTGACTGGAAAGAAAACCCCACCTCCTCCTCTTTACAGAAGGACTTAGTGGGGGGCTTTTCTCATGGACAGGGATCTGATTGTTTTCTAAACGGATTATTAACTCTTTTGTTACAGTAGGGGTCACTTTAATGCTTCTTAGGGCCCATTAGCATTGCTTTAAAGAGCACACACATTCACACACACACTCATACACAGATTGCCGCGGTCTAGGATTTGGCGTTTCTTGTCTTTGTTGTTCACAGTGGGAGTGGAATGATACCGTTATAATGCTGTCAAAGACAATACCTCAACTTAAAAGTGTGTGTGTGTGTGTGTGTGTGTACCTGTGGGTTGTGATGAAAAGGTGCCCTTAGGAAGACCAGTAAGCTTAATGCAATAGTGCTGACTTCAGTGGATGCCTCAAAGAGAATTGGCATTACGCAGTCTACTGCACTGAAAATCCCCTACAAGTCCTTGACTGAGAGAAAGATCAGTTCTTTCTTCACTTCAGGACTGACAGAGATCTCAGCTCCAGAGGAGCTAGAGCCCGATCGAAACTTGTCGTCTGCGACAGGTATTGTGCAACTATGTTTTCAAGAGTAATATTTGCCTTCTGTTAAAGCAAAAGTTAGTGTCAAGGCTTCAGATACCCTTGGGAAAATCAGAACTCAGGTCAAAGCATCATGAGGTCTAAGAGCACTGAGGTGTGCGCTCTTCAGCTCATATTGACCATATGAATGTGATCCCAGTGGTGGGGGGGCCCCAGAGACCCTCGGATCCTGGCTGGGTGCCTCCTGCAGCTTTGAGCTCCTGTTCAGGGAGAATGATAAAGAGGGTATCCCTTACAGGCCTGACCTCCAGCCACCCCCTCCATCAGAGCGAGGGGTCAAAGGTCAGATCGATTGGCTCCCCATGGCCCACTGTCTGCAAAGGGGCTTAATCACCTATTAACTGCCAGTGAGAAGGAGATGCTGAGGGACTCTGTGTCTCTTTCATTCAACTGAAATTGAAGCTCCTGACTCATATATTGTCATAGATGTTTGATGTTCCACACACATTTATGCCAAGTAAAGACAGATATTCTACACATGGCTGTCATCACTAGTTACAGCATATGGTTACAGCAAACAAAAATGAATGATGTATGGTATGGTATGATGGAGTTATTCCTGCTTCTGCACAAACGTATAAACACAAAAGGCTACCATGGGGTTGATGGCTTGTTTCCTGAATCTAAAGTGGCCTCTGAGGAGCAGGACAGCTACCTGTTGGATGAGAGATCAGATTTACTTTATACCTTTAGCTAAGTGCATTCCATTTACCCTTATAAAGTAGTCCTGCCTTAAAAGGTGCCCTCAAAAGAGCTCTCACATGATGATGTTGTTTTATATGTGAAAGACACAGTGTTACTTTATATGAAGAATGATGTTCATCATCAACCACTTTTCAACCACTAAAGATGAGACAACGATGAGCTAAAAATGAACGCGTATTAATGTGTAATGATAACAACTACCTTCCCTCAGGGGGTTAGGTTAATTTATTACTCTAAATTTGCCGTAGGTGTTAATGGGAATGTGAGTGTGGATGGTTGTTTGTCTCTATATGTCAGTCCTGTGATGAACAGGTGACAGGTCCAGGGTGTTCCCCGCCTTGTCACAGTGACGCTGGGAGAGGCTTCAGCCCCCCCGCGACCCTGCACAGGACAAGCAGTACAAAATTTAAGGATTATAACAACTTTGACGAAATGTATATTTAATTTTAATGAAAGTAATGAAAGGAGACCAGACTAAAATAAAACTAACAGACATTCAAAATTCCCAACATTATCCCAGTAGTTCTATTAAAATATAAGCGATAGAGTCCTGTCATTGGTTGAAGAATGTGTATACTGAATCCCAGATATACAGGTGATGACATCAGAACCTGCATGTAGACATGATGACAGCACAACATGGCAGCTACTTTGACATATTGTCGCAGAAGACACACTTTATGTATAATTCGCGTTGGCATGAAATGATTAAGTCCTCATGTGAACGACTAACTATTGATCAGCAAAGACACAGCAAAATCTCATAAATGGGAGAGCAGAGACAAGAGATATTCACATATTAAACAAGTGCTGAGCCAACTTCTCACATTGATTCTAATTTTAAATGTCTATATTGAATTAAAGTGACTAATCATTTGTAATGATTTTCTCTTGATTAAAACTTTGAACAGTGAATAAAATATGACTAAAAGCACTTTTTTTGACTAAAAAATGAGACTAATTCTAAATGATAAATAAGACTGCTATGACCCACAACCAGAATATTAAAAAAGTGTTTGCGCCAATTAGTTGCTCCCTCAAAGAGGAACTGAAAATGTCAGCAAACTTGTAGCCCAGGTGGTCCTGAACTGTACCAGAACAAGATTGATCACCATATCAGTAAATGATTGTTGTTGCCATGCTTTTTCCTTGTTTATAAAATGCTGGTCGACACTTGAGGCTTTTGTTTGTGTGCCTCTTTTTTTTTTACTTGTGTTAAGCCAACATGTAATCTAAAGCCATATAAGCATTTTTGCAGAAATGAATCATGAGGTTAATGAGTTAAGACACTAAATGTATTGTTTACGTAGTCTGAGTATGAGTAAATGTGAGTACTTTAAAAAAAAAAAAAAAAAAAGATTACTTTCATTTTCATTTTAAAAAGACTGCCCACTTGTTTGGAAGCAGTGTCGTAATTTCTCAAGTCGCGTTTATTTTAATTTACAGGCCCAAATCTGTCTCAAAAGGCTATTATGTGACAACCTTCATTCGTTAACCTTGATAAGTACAGTATAGTATTTTTATAGGTAAATTTATCAGTGCAGATTAAATCAATTGATTCCAACTCTCATTTGGCTTGAAGATGGCTTATTCTGCTGTGCAAATGAATATCAGCAAACTTATCAGCAAGTATTAAATCATTATCAGGTCAAAGTAATACCTTTCGAAACTGTTATTAAATTCACCCGCGATATCCTTCTCGTTCATGTCTTTGTCACAAATATTTGAACACTCCCTGTATAAACGGTATGGTACAGTAAAGCAAACAATACATGAACTTGAACTAACTGCAGAAATGTGTTGTTTTTTGTTCTCTACCTCTACCTCCAAAAACTGCACAAGCACCCTGAAATCTGAACCGCATGTACCACATGATTATAAAAATGTATAGTTCCAAAAAGCTCCATATTAAAGTGTAAAATTATGAGATAATCAGATAAATGGGAGAAATGGAGTCATGGGATACTAGACAACAGTGAAAATAAATGGTAGTGCTGAAATATCTGCAACACGTCGTATAAATAAATGTTTGCTTGGAAATAATACAGTTCACTCTATACTCACTTTGTCAATCTTTGCACTTGCATCTAAACACCTGGGTCTGGAAGGGCTTCCTTGGGTGAAATCATCCTGGAACACTGCAAGTGATGGGCTTTATTGGTTTGTTTGAAATACAGATCATCTACAGCTACACGGATTTCGTCCAGAGAGAAAGATGCCATGACACCAGCTGCAGCCTTTGATTGACAAGTGCTTTTTCAGAAATGTGCTACAAACAAAAACAAACAAACTTTAACCTAAAGCTGTGAGCACAAACAATTTCAGCACATCAAATTAAAATAAATTGTTAGAGTAGGAAAGTGTAACGGAACATCAATGCCAAATATAATGGAACTACGCAAATGAAGCACACGACTATACAGTGACTCAGTGGCACCCAGCAGAAGGCCAGGCTGTCACATATCTGTGCAAAGACTCAATAACAGAGAGTCTGTCTTGCTGCTGTCTGTCAAGCCTTTGAGAGGCAACAGTGGAGGTGGGGAGCGTACATTCCTCACAGCCGCTCCATGCGGCTGGGCCAATTAGCAGCTGAGTGGTTTGTTTAAGTCCAAGTGATGATGAGATGTTGTGCTGGGAGGCAGCCCAGTTCATTAAGCGCACTGTTGTCTCTGGTTTGCTCAGCTTGCCGGCTTTAACAGCCTCTCAGCACTTGTTTACCAGCCGCAAATATGACAGACTGTATGTCAATTTGACCGTCTGCTTGCGCGAGTGTGCATGCTTGGAGGCGATGGAGGAGGTTGCGAGTTTATGTGGGTGCATCTGGGACTCAAGGTGCTGCACGTCCAGGGGGTGGACACACTTACACCTGTGCAATATATGCCATTCAAATCAAAGAAGTCTTCAAATGTAACTGCACCTGTCAAGTGTGTAACAAACAGACAACATTTTAAACTTTAAAACAAATATAGCTTTGACTGCAGAGCTGTCTTTACTGTCTTCCATATTATTGTAAATGGGATTTTTGGAAATTGATGCAATCATTTGCTTTCCAAATCATTCATACTATATATCGTATGAATGATCAGCAATTTTTGTCCCCTTTAAAAGAGATTGTTAATGTTTGATAATGCTTCAAGCCTTCAATTTTGACATAGTTATCAAATGACTTCCTTCTCAAAAGTGCATGCACACCAAATATTATGTGGTTAAAGTTAAGGCTAGGAAAAGGTTAGTGCGAGACAAACTTTGGTTTAAGTGAAATTCACTTATTCCTTATGTCTTGTTGTCACCATGACGTAGCACACAAACCATCAGAAATCATCCAAAATATCAAACCTTTGCTTTTATTACGGGAAGGCAGAAGGGACAGGTGGTGGACTGGTGGCATGATGGGTCATGAAATACACGCTAACTTGTTCTCATCTTATCGCATACAGTATCAACATGCTAGTCGACATGTTAAACCGTCCCTGATACACAACAGGCTAAAGATATGCTCTTTGAAATCCATAGCCAATGTACAAAGGTTTGGACTCTGTGCTTCTTGTCCTGACATAAAAGGCCCACATTACTTTGGTTTAGGCACAAAAACCTTGGTTAAATTTAGGGAAACTATCAGGGCCCGTTTAACAAAGCAGGTTTAGTGAAAACCCTGAATTTGTTAACCCTGAATTGAGGCAACTCTGGGTTTTCCGTTTCACAAAGAGAGGTAAGTAGCTGGGGTAACAGAGTCTGTGAACCTAACCTGGTCGGGAGCAGGTTTACTTCCACACACCTTGAGTTTCTCTGTGTCTCCACCATCGTACAGAGCTAAAAACACTGTCAATTATTAAATCTTTGGCGTATATAAAGTGCCCTGCAGATTATTAACTTTTGTCGGGGTAAAAATCTGATTGCGTTGAAAATGCCGTGTCCTTTTGAGGAGAGTCCTGTTGATGAAGAGGCTGTGCTACATCGCAGGGAGTTAAATATTCGTAGGGAGAAGATTCTGAGACCGCAAGTGGATATATTGTCATTTCCAAATGACTATTTAATTGAACGATTCCAGGTTTTTTTTCAGTTGATATGATATCTCCGTGATCTCGTAGGTCCTGACATAGGACATCTTTCTTGGCCACAAACCTCTGTGTCTCTTTATTATTGCTGCAGCAAAGTCTGTCATACAGTCAGTGTAACCTGAATGGATGAGAGGGCAAAAAAGAGCGCCAACAATGGAAAACAGTATTATTTGAGTTGTACAGACGTGTGAACACTCAGACTATGGTTTCCTGTGAGAAAGAAAAGTCTGTGCTCTTCTAATTTGCACCTGCCAAGCTGTGACCTCCTGTTTTCTAAGAAATGGCTTGACTTCATGCCTAGGCCTAGTGCCTGAAGTGCACTAACAAAACATAAGAGCGAGTTTCTTCACACTTATAAAAGAGGAGTTCCCCAAGATTGCAGGTAAATGATCTAAAAGTGCTTTTAAATCATTGTGGTTGCACCTAAATGAAAAGTAATTTTATGTTTGATACAATTCCGCAATAGTTTTAAGCTAAATGTAGGCAAATCAAATGTTAAGTGAATTAACCACATTTAAACTTACACATTTACTCGATCAGCAATCTTCTCCTATGCCAACTCTCTCTCCTTTGCTGCTGCAGCTGTGTTACTTTTTTTTCCTAAAGATATGCTCGAATTCCCTGTTTGAGGGCTTTAGAAGTTCCTGCTCCAGCGGGGTAAAGTACGCGGATCTCTTTTGTTGGCTGTTGCCATGGTGAATCATGGTATCGGGGCTCCATTAATGTGGGCTTTTTATAGTCTTGGCGAAGCAAACATACTCAATTAAACTAACTCAAATCAGCTGTGAAGAAACCGAACCCTCAGAGTTCCAAAACTCAGGATTTGTCAACTCAGGGTTGAGAGTCAAACTCAGAGTTTGTTGAACCCCCTTTGTGAAACGGGCCCCAAATAGTGTCTCCGAGTGGGTTTTATCCAGAACCTGCACCCGGGAGACTGGGGTTTGTATCCTGAAGTATACCTTTTTCCCCTCATTTTATTCATATCTCCACCAAAACCGTCTATGCTGCAGCTGCTGTTAATGTCAAACATCTATGTTTTCAATGAAGCACCAAATCTGTCATATCAGCAGGATAGCGCAAAAACTCTTTGAAGTGTCTGTGGGATTTTCAGGGGTATGCCCTTGTAGTTGCATGTCAAGCAAGCTCCATAGATCATTATCTATTGTTGTTTATATGGTTGCACTTTGGTTACGTTTAAACACCACAAACAACTGGGTAAGTTCAGTTAACTACATGGTTAGGTTTAAGGTTGGGTTAAAAATATACTATTTCACAATGATTAACATGTTACAATATGTTACCTTGTTAAAATATATTACATTTACGGGAAACATCTCAAGTCATCTGGCAGCTCTACATTTCAGGCACATTGAACCCTTGTGTATCTCTGCCTAACAATAAAGGATATACTGTATGTATATATAGAGTATATGTCTGGATAAAATGTGACAGGCAATGATAAAAACAAATATTTGAGAGAAGGACCAACAAATCTGGTCTGCTTCATTAAAATTAGAGCAGTTACATGTTAGCCCACCACCCAAACCCAAATCACAGAGGCAATACATCATATACAAAATCCAGGACACCAGAACCATCTTGAGGGTTATAATTGTGGATGTCAACACAGCTACTACTAACTCCCAGCCATCGACCTCTTCCAAATAGCAGCAGTCAGCACATCCAGGTTACAATGACAACTTTAGCCACTACTATATAACACCTTGGAGTGTACTACTGGTGTGTCAAGGCTTGGTCATGTTGTCATTATTTGTTGCACTTTAATTTCCCCTTTGTTATGCACAGTACCAAAATAAATATACAATACTTGTATATTGTCCAGTGTGAATGTTGATTTAAATATACTGGGCTGCAGCTTAATATGTTTTAATTATAATTATCTGAAAAAACAAAAACAAAAACAAAAACATCTCTCCAGGACAGACGCATATGGAAGCTACATGACTCATTAGAGTTAGTTAAAGGTGTCATCAGCCCCATTCACCACCTACTAGTCTAATAAAGACTCGTAATCCATGTGGCTAATATCTGGTTTCACCACTTGGACAAATATTGGTTCAATAGCAGAAGTTAAAACGCAATTACACCTCAACTCACCCCTTTGTTTTCTCATTCAACATGGTCTATTAACCACAGCAAATAATCTACAATATATAAGACCAGAGGATGTTGACCCAATGAGACCAAGGCCAACTCTACTCTTACTGATAAAACAGAGTCAGAATCACTCGCTTCGCACTCACACCCCTTTCTTTGCAACGACAAAGAGTGATTATGAGTGATGGAGAGGAGGAGGACAGCTGTATGTCCTAGAGAACAAAAATTAAAAAAAAAATCAGGAGAGCAGTTTATTCAAGATGTCACAGCTGCATGCATCTGAGCTGGAGCGTTCATTATGGTCATGGCTTTTTGGCAATGTGTGTGTGTGTGTGTGTGTGTCAGAGCCACTACTAAAGCAGTAATGCAATGGGCGATGACAGATCACTTCATTCACACAAGAAGAGGGCAATTACTTCACCCATGACAGATTGCCTCAGCAGAACTGAGTTTTGGATAAAACCTCTCGCTCGCTCTCTCTCCTTTTTCGCTTTCTCTTGATGCATCCCTCACCCGCTTCTTCAAGCCCGTTCAATACGGAATCTTGTGGTTTCCCCAGTTAATGACTTCCTCCTTACCGTTACACCGTGTGTGTGTGTGAGCAGGGGGTGACAGTACCATCTGTCTGGCTGCTGTAGCCCTTGCCCCTGCCCAGCTGGTGGGCACTGAGTAATAGGAGAGGACTTCCTCATCTCACCCCCCTGAGACACACACACATTAGTATGCAACACCTACTGTCGGAGTGAATGAGAGAATAAGAGCCCGAGACAAAGAGAGAGATTTATTTTTTGCTGCTCTGAGCATTGAAAACTGAGCAACTTGGGCTGTCGAGTGCTGAACGCTGAACGCTCGCGTTCCGAAAAATTGCCAGGAGCAATTTCTCTGTGTGTGTCGGCCGGAGAGTCAAAAGCGTGAGGAATGTAAATGAACGTGTACCAAACTGCTGTGTTACTTCATTGAATAGGAGGTGGGGAAGAGGCGAAAGAAGACATTTTACAAAAGAGGTTTATATCTGATACAGTTTGTTTGGCAAAGTGGTGCCAGAAATCTTGGAGAAAAATGTGAAAAAGGTTGATCTCTACTTCCCATGATCCAAGGGGCCATCCCTACCTGTTCAGCTGTCTAAACCCCCCAAAATACAAAAGTAAATCAAAAAAAAGAATCAAATCCGTGCACATGTGAGGCTGGGGCTGATAAATAAGTTATCATTGCCAACTAAAGAAAAACTTAGTTGTTTAAAACCAAATTTACTCATCAAAATTAATATCCTGACCATGAATTACAGGAGTAGACCCGTGGAAAAAGTTGTAAAATATACTCTGTGGTTTTAAAAAAAAACCTCTCAACTTCAATAGCTCAGACTTCACTATTCACTTTCTCAGGAATCCCCTAACATAGTGAAAATTTGAAATAAAATCAGTTACGCACATTTAATTTGTGATTTAATAATAATTATAATGATAAAATTATTATCTACACTATCATCACTGTCAATTGACTAGTCAAGGAGATCAAGTAGTCGATGAAGTTGATGGCTCACGTGGAATTTGCAGAATGCTGATGACCTCCACGGCAGATCTGAGATGAATACCAATTGTCAAATTTTAAATTCTAACACGTCTCCACTCCTTATGCATGCGTGTGAAAATTGTGCTGTTTTCACTCACATCGGGGTTGATAGTGCGACAATATGTTAAATATTAGTGCTAAGGAACTACGTGTTAAATGTTGTGAAAGGGTGTTTGTTTAACTGAAACCATGATGTTTCTCCTAAATGTAACCAACTGTTTTTGTTTTGTGCATCAAGTGTATTGTGAGTTGCATAAACCTGACCAGGTAGTTTTGGTGCCTAGACACCTTATAGTTATAGTTATAGCTATATAGTTTTGTTAAGCCTAATAGAATGTTTCTGTTAAGAAAAGGGAAAAGTTACCTACTCTGGGATACAAAACTTAGTCTTCTGGGTTCTGGATAAAGCCCACCAGGACGTGTGATTACATGGGCATCACATTAGTGAAGCTTTATAATACGGCTTTCTGACAGAAGAGGCTCTCTCTCTCAGAAAGCTGGCTTTGAGAAACCTGCTTTCTACTAGAAAGCTCTATGGACATTCTGTCAAAAAGCTACAGGGCCAACTTCAGCAGAACGCACAAGGTGCCATTTGTTCTCCTACCCTTCTCCCTATTGATTTTGACTAAATTTGAATTTTGTTGGACATTTCATTTGTACTTGGGTGTATTAATATACTGTATGCTCAACAAGAATTTAGATTTTCTTCTTTGGTCACTGCTGAAACACTTATAAAAAACAACATTTCTTTGGGGCCTGTATTTATTAGATCAATTCACTGAAAAGTTATCAAAGTGATTGAAATGAGTTTCACCCCACTCTCTCCATGTTTGCCGCACTGCCTTTGAGCTCCTAAATTGTCCAGTGGCTGCAGTGGAGGTGGGCATCTACAGACTAAAGAAATAGTGGCAATTTGAAGCAGCAAGCTGCAGAGGTAAAAGAATTGGAATTGGAGTTAGAATTGGAGGAATTGGAGTCAACTCTGGAATTAGAGTTGGAATTAAACATGTCCATTTGGCATTTAACAGGAGCCATCCTGAATTAGACTCCTCCAAAATGGCAGATTAATGATGTTTTTTTTTTTAACTCTCCGCGCTGGCTTCAGGCGCTGGGTTGGATCCACTATGTTGGCCAGAGTGTAATACTATCCCACACTGTGGCTTTCTAAATCGCTCTCTCTGTTTCTGTTTCCCTTCCTCACAATCCATCCATCTCTCTCTTTCTCTCTCTCTTTCTCTCTCTCTCTCTCTTTCTCTCTCTCTCTCTCTCTCTCTCTCTCTCTCTCTCTCTCTCTCTCTCTCTCTCTCTCTCTCTCGCTCTGTCTCTGTTTCTTTCTCCTTTCGAGCGTGGAATCATTTAATTATCGCCTATAGCTTTTTTGGCAGGCTGTTGAATGCCCACCTCTCAAAGCCTGGAGGAAACAATTTACCCTGGGATATCACACACAAACACACATGCACACACGCACACACTTCAAGGAAAGGATTTATTACCGCAGGTCCATCCGCAGTTCACAGAAATCCATCACCAATTCCAGATTGAAGAAATATTTTCTGAGAAAAAAAAAAACATATTAACCAGACCAAAAAAAAAAAAGAAAAATATTTGGGCATTGCTCAGATCCTGCCTTTTTCTTCCTGCCTTTTTGCATATGTCCCTAATATATTTTCTTACAGACAGGGATGGAGGTGGGGAGGCTTTGCCTGTGTGAGGTAATGATTAAATCTCGTAAAGCATTTAGAGTGTTTAGCTCCCCATTATAGGAGCAGTAGGAGGTGATTCATTTAGGTTTCTCGCGCATATATGTGTTAAGAAAGCCATGCCTATAGAGCTGCAGAAGGTGAACAAAACACAGCCAGGGAATAGGGTAAAACAACTGGGATGAATTGAGAGGAAATTAACAGCCCATCTCATATTGTCAGCATTGTTATTGTATAAGAAGCTCTAGAAGGAGGCGAGACCCTTTAAAATGATGTCTGTTAAGAAAAGGGGCACTAAAAACGAAGACAAGGCAAAGAGTGGCGATGAAAGGCGAGGGCTGTAAATTTTCGACAGCGCTCTCAGTTCATTACAGGGTGATCAGAGACGAGGCACGGCCACACAAAGGGCCTCAGTGTTGTAAGGCAGCTACGTCAGTGTTACACCGGGGTCAGCTCTTTAACTCACGGGCAATGAATAACTGGGCATTCAGATGGGACAATGGCAGGCCAGCTCTCCCTGGCTTTGGGTAGAACCTGCCTATTGTTGGGGGACTGAACCGGGGAAGTCACCAATCTGTAGGAACGCTGAGAAACTAAAAGACGCAACGAATGAGTGGAGAAAAAGACCAACAGTGATTTAAGATGTGTGTGTCTGTGCAAACGTGAAGGTCAAGAGTACTTCATCATCACCCTGCCATTAAAGATTAAAAGCGCGGCGTGCACAGGGGGCCCCACAAGAATTCACTGTGTGTGTCTGCAGTGGTTTCTCTTTCAGGTAAGGTCCAAGAAAAGCTCATATAGAAGTCAGTTGGTTACCACTTTCAGCATCCTTACGCCATTTTCAGACAGTACAGCATTCAAAGTCATCGGATCGCTGCACAGTTCACATTACTTGACTTGCTATCGTGTGTTCAGGACTCTTTTGTCAAGGACAGACTGGCCAAAGCGGCTCACACGCTACACGATTCTTCACCAAGAGAAACCTCCATCTAGTCGGGCCTCCTAACTATGTTTGGTAATGAAATCAAACCAAGTTACAGGAAAGGATGAATGAAATACATGGTTTGTAGTGAAACATGTCATTTGTTCTATAAAGCGATTCACTTTATGTTGTATTCCTCTTCCGAGTTTCTACCTAAAAAAACACTGTCTGTGTTTTTTTCTTATCCCTATCCTGTGTTCTGATTGTCTGTAGTTGTCACGATGTATCGTCTAGATATTTAGCCTGCTAGAATCTACTATGAGGCAGCATTGTGTCTGTGAACCTCTCTGGTTGCATGGTCCAAGAGTTCCCACATGATCATTGGTTAGCTCTTTCTGGCGGTGATCTGGGGGTTTTGCCAATGAGCTCCAAAATGTGTCAGGCAGGCGACAATCAGGCGAAAAGTTGTGTAATGTGAACAAGGCTTACAGCGTTCACGGTAACAAATATTAGGAGTCAATCAGTTGTCAGCCAGTTGTTTAGTTCATATAGGATATCAACAAGTAATAGTTGGTAAGGTGTTTGGTCAGCGTGAGAGATCTCTGAGGGACAAACCCTGATATTAGGTTGCTCGCCTACATTTACATGTCAGTCTGTTTTTCATTTAGCCAGGAAACACTTTAAACCTGGTTCGTTTCAGGTCTATTTGCCTGGTTATTGTTAGCTTTTTCCGGGCTGGTATGACAACTAACTTTCACGCTCTGTGTTGGATCACACAGACAGAACAAGATCACATGAAACGTTGGGTGCTGGCCTTCTTTCCTTTTGCTGTGAAAACAAGTGTTCTCTTTACTGCTAGATGTGTGATTTTAGCATACTAAAATAGCATAGCATAGCATAAAGTTAAATTGACTTGTATGTAAGAGTTTTACAATATTTGTCACACTCACCTTTTCATACACATTCATACATGGGTGGAAGTGTTGTATCTACACCAACAGCGCAGCAATTTGGGGTGCAGTGGGGTTCCTGCCCAAGGACATGCCGAGGTTTGGAATCGAGCAACCTAACCTCCAATTAGAGGAAGACCCACTCTTGCCACTGAGCCATGGTCATATCTGTTGGTTGTAAAATCTCTTCAGGACATTTACAATCTTTTGGGTGTAGATTGAAATGGATATCAAAAGAAAGTTTATTTTTGGCATAGCCTTCAAAACAGGTGTTCTATTGGGTCATGTGATATATCATGTAGTAAGGGGTTAGGGCCAAATTTATGCCCTCACCGTATTCAATACAAGTCGCTGGTGACAGGGATCCCAGAATGGCATCGTAAAAAAAAATGTTTTAAACTTATAACTGAAGATAAGAGGTTGTTAACAAATATTTTTCCTCACATTTTTGTCCAGAGCTTACTGCTCCACCTGTGGAGACAGGGATAGAAAGTCTGCTATGGCTCTTTGGGAGCTTTCTGACAGGAGATCTCCTCTGCTGGAGACAACAAATTTATAGAATACCTGATTTCCAAAATGAGGGCATGTTAGCATTTACTAGGCAGGAATTTAAAGCAAAAAAATCAAATCATGTGCTATAAAAGCTTGATTTATAAGGACTTAAAGTCAGAATATCACTTTTACAATCAGTTTCTGCAGGCTCAGTAACTGATGAAGTGAAATAATCACTGGAGTGTACCTCTAAAGGTAAAACTGATGAATCTATCCTCATCTCACCAATCCACAGCATTGAGCAATGTGTTTACAAAAATAAGGGGGAAAATGACTTCTTGCGAGGTGCAAAAATAACGGCACTCATTCCCTGCTTAGTAGGTCTTGCCAGCCACCAAAAGCATCAGCATTTGAAAACCTGAGAAATAAAATCAACTATTTTAAACCTTGAATCTTTTCTAAGAAAACAACAGCACAACCACATAAGTTTGTGTCGGTGAGAGACATTGAATGCAGAGACAATTTCCCACAGACACACCTTTTAGTGCTACATCACCTTTAGTTCAGACTCTTAGCCTATAGCTGGCCTCAGACTACCCCGGAGGTGCTTAAATTCTTAACATATTTTCCAGAAAAAGCCTAAAATATAAGAAACAAAGAGCACATGAGACAGTGTGAAAAACCAAACAGCAAAATTTAAAACTTAAATCCCAATGGTTTAGGACGAAATAAAGGTAACAAAACAATGAATCCATGATGAAAGAAGTGAATCAAGGCTTAAAATGAGATTAAAAGAAATGTTTCAGCCAATTTTGGCTGATGAGTTGTTTTAATAAACTGGTTTGATACACCCCCCATACTCCCCACCCAACTGGTTTAATAGCTGGATGCCAAATATTTTGCAGTTGATGGAAAAAAAACCCAAATAAAAAACAACAGAACCATGCTTCGGTTAGTCACTTCTATTAAACAGTAAATATAAACGATATTCAAGGAGTTATAGTTTGAAAAGTTTGTTAATGTTCCATCAATATGTAAATCCTGAAAGCTGCAGAGACCACCAAAGCTTATTTATATGGCAGTTGTATCCATGTTACACTGGAATTCTGTCATCAGATTTTTGCAGCTTTGGACCAGCTGTATTCTCTGCATGTCATTAATCCTGGCCATTTCTTTCAGTTGCTGGTGTGTAAATGAGCATAACAGACCCGTCACAGTTTAGCAACCTTTAAACCTGCGCGACACCCTCTCAGTTCATACTATGGTCCTGTGTTGTGATGGACACCTGCTCAATGATGATTAACTGTCACCTCCATGGTGACAGAAGCTAACTCCTCCATAGACACACACACACATACACACACATTTCAATACATTAAATAAAAAAAATGTCCACATCCCTCTGATTGACTGACTGCACACTGCTGTGTTACGCATGATTTAAATTTGGCACCTTAAACGTGGAGTCTTAAAATGTATTATTTCCCCACCAACAGCTGTGAGATCATTTAATTTAAATCCTATGCAAATCAAATCATGTGTGGGATACCACATGAAATCTGAAACATTTGATGGATGGGAGAGCACGAACACATACAATTACAGCACAGGCAGAGGAAAAAAAAACCTATTTCTTAAGCTGGGCATCATCCACAGTGAGTGTGCAGACACACACACACACACACACAAACAGCAGCTGTCTCAGGCAGGTGGGGTCAAACGGTGGTTAATTAGTCCCATCACCTGCTCGGGTCATCACACCTTCAGCTGAGCTTGGCTGAATAATAATCCTGCAGTATTAACACCGTCACGTTGGCTGGGGTGTCGGAGTGAATCTGTTGTTTGTATAATGCATTACATCCTGCTGTCTCGCCGCCATGACACACACACACACACACACACACACACACACCCTCAGCTGACTGAAGGACCACCACAAACTGTCACTTTGCACTAATGACTGCGATGAGGATGAGTGTGACGGGTCTCCTCTCTGCAGTAGCAGCATGTGTGATTACTCAACCTCTCCCTTCCTATCTGTTGCTGCTCGCTGTAAATTATATCAAATCTGAGCTCAGTGATCTGTCAAACTCTCTGAGACGGGTCTCATTAGCTCAGGTTTTCAACGACGGGAATTAATGATGCACTGAGAATATTCTCAGGTTGTTGGAGAAGGTAGATTCGAGCATCAAAGCTGGGGCTGTTTTGTGTTTGTTTCTCTGTACAGGAAAAAGGCAGGTG
>KV751379.1:970044-997560 GCA_001698575.1 Mola mola | reverse complement strand
CAGAGAACTATTCTGACTATCAATTGAAACAAGGATGACTTGTCACCGTTTCGTCCCGTCCAAGTGTTGCCATTTTGTTCTGGTGACATCATTTTGAACACAGTATAGGGTCCTGGCAGTCACAGTATCAAGTTCCTATCATGAGCAGAGCTCTCCTGTCAATCATCATGTTTACCCCATTTTTTGAACATCACTTAATTAATTAAACCCAAACCCAAACTGACTATAATTAGGGCTTTATGACCCATACTGCAGCCCACCACCAGAGAGCAATTGTGATACTTTGGCTTCGCTTTTGCGGAGCTCTTATCCAGTCAATGTGATTAATCCTGCTAGCTGCTGTGTAAGACGAACCTCAGTTACAGCAGTTAAAGTAATGAGTCTTTTTCTCACTAAGTCTCAAGAACCACACTTTGTGAAGAAATGCCCTTAAGAGAACAAATCTGAGATTAGGGCAGCGACGTCTAGAGGGCCTGGAAGAAGGTTTATTGCCTTCTTAATTAGCGTGACAGGTTTTAACTGGAGAATAGGACCAAATCTCTATATAGCCTACTGCCACGGCTTGTTAATTAATTTTTTTGCGCTCCTGATTTGTCTGTAATGATTATCCCGTCTGTTATTGTTTTCTTAGTCTTTTTTATGTTGTCACTATTTTTTTTTTTTTTTTTTTTTTTTTGTTTCATTTTTTTTTTTTTTTTTTTTTTTCATTTCAATTTTGAAAGTGTATTTCTTGTCTTTTAGTGGCCCGTCACAAAACATGAAAATGTTTCTGAAATTGAATTATTCCTATTTTTTAAACGGCTCATTTTAAAAAAATTGAGCAAAAATTCTACATGGAATCATAGTTAATCATCATTTTTTTTTTTCTTGTTCATCACTCTCATCCTGCTCACTTTCATCTCATCAGCCAATGCTGCGTCGGACACAGGTGCTGTCCCTTTCAAGGAACTTTTGCGGGCGTTTGACTTTGGTGGCTGCAAAATATTTCCAGCAGCTTTGGTTCTTGAGTTGCAAGGAGTCTCGCTACACGAGATTATGAGCTGTGGGGCTCAACGCAGACGGACGAGCTCCCAGCTGAATCAGTCCATATCAAACCCTTCAGTCACTCAGCATTTACTGGGCTAAGCGCAGATGAGAGGGCTTCCTGCCGCTTCACACACACAAGCCCAAACTTGTGTACACAAAAACCTGCTGCACGAGAGAACGAAAATTTGACATGCACACACTCCAGCAAACATACAACCAGACCACATGCACCACACACCCAAACGAGCAGCCTTTTGAATATGCGCATTGTCTTTGAAAGAAAAAAAAAATGGAATGTAAAAAGAGAAATATTTATTAGGCTGTGTGAAAAGAGGTCCGTTTCAGTGAAAGTGTGTGTTCGAGTGTGTGCACATCCCAGTGGTGTCACCATAGGGACGAGGTGATTAGTTATATCCATCCAGCAAATCATGTGCAAGCACATCATTACCATACCTCCCCCTCCCTGCTTCTCCCCCTCCTCTCCTCTCATCTGTCCCTCTCAGGGGTGCGTTTGCTCCCAGCGCTCCTTAAGTGTTTTAACGTGTTAATAATCATTAGGCACTGTGCTGTCAAGTGGGAGAGGAACGGTCGGTTTCGGTGGTTTTGGGGAGTGTGTGTGTAATGATCGGCTAACCTTTGGCCTGTGACCCCCTGACTCCCCTCCTCCCTTCTCTCCCCGTTCTGTGTTGAGTGGCTGGCCTCTCATCTCGGGGGTCCATCAGGGACCTATTAAGGGCTGTCTCACACGCCTCAACCTCACTTGACTCTGCCTTGTCAATATGCTGCAGCATGTGTGTGAGGGACACAGAGACACTGAGTTTGTGTTTATGCTTGCGTCCCTGTCTAGGAAGCCAGCCTCACCACCCCCCCTCTCTGTCGATCACACTTGCTGTGTCTGTCTTTCGAGATGCTAATTCCATGTCCAGGGAGACTAGATGAAACAGAGCTGAGTTTCTCTCATTAGCTGACACAGATGCCGGGGCGTGTGGACCTGAATAACAACACTCTGGCAGGCGGCTGCTTCCTCTTCTCTTCCACATGCTCTGTTCACGATTTCACATTCCAGCCATATTCCCCACAAAGCCCAGGGTGTGTGTGTGTGTGTGTGTGTGTGTGTGTGTGTCTGTTTGCTAAGCCATATTGCAAGTTTTCATGAAAAGTTGCGTATGCTGCAATATCATCTTAAAGAGACCTGTGAGATCTTTCGTTTCAGCACCTTCTGTCTCTATTTAACGTTAACAAGCACCGTTCCAATAATTAATTGTTTCATTTTTGTAATTGTGCTTATACCAGCCCTGATGGAGAGGCAAGAAGAGGCAACGGAACGACTGAGTTCAAACACCAACGGATTAATCAAACGACCGCATTACTGAAAATCTAACTCCTCCTTAGCTCCCAAAATTAGACTCCTCAGTGTTTTTCAGGTCCCATGTAATTGTATCCATTAGTAATCATTTCAAAATCCAAGCATCAGTGTGGGTTTTGTTTTTCCTTTGCTTGAGCTTTTACCGCAGGTCATGTTATCAGTTATATGAGATGCAAGCTCAGACGCGACATCAGGAATCCGTCTGCAGCCGTTATCAAACTAGTTCACAGG
This sequence comes from Mola mola, assembly GCA_001698575.1. Taxonomy (NCBI): domain Eukaryota; kingdom Metazoa; phylum Chordata; class Actinopteri; order Tetraodontiformes; family Molidae; genus Mola; species Mola mola. The sequence goes on along the minus strand of KV751379.1, from coordinate 994,937 downwards.
ATCATCAGCCATCGGTGACACACGATCCTCAATCACACACCTGTTGCTTTTTCCACTTCCTCTTTTGTTACTATTCATATATAACTTCCCGTTTTTTTAGTGCCATAATCTTACTCTTTTGAATGTTTTCTGTGTTTCTCCGCTCTAAAAAAAAAAAAAAAAGATGCCTGAGAGTATACAAATCTGCTGATAACCTGACACCCCCCACTATATGACATGTATATGACATATAGAGACATGTTTATGTAAAATTATTCATATTTTCTTAGGGTGTAGGTGAAATGATCTGTGTTAGGGCTGGGCAATATATGCAATGTACAGTATATCGAATAGAATATCAGATTTTAGATATGATGATTTGTCATAACTGTTGTCTTTTCCATTTTAAAGGCTACATTACAGCTAAATTATGTGATTTCCTGCGCTTATTTGGGTGTTCTACCTGTTCTAATATGCCCTCACACCCACTAAAATTAAATCCACATTATTGATGGTACTTTATCAGAAATCTAATTTTGTCAAGGTACAAAGAGTATATGGTCAAAATATTGTGATAATTGGATTTTGTTACTCAATCCTAACATTTTTGAAGAGGAGAAATATAGTGGGATGTATAACGTGTATCATGATATGATCTATAAAAAAAAGAAAAATCATGATATTATTCAAGCTCTCATTGCGCAGCCTTACCGTGTTTAAAAGGACTTCAACAACACTTGTGCACGTCTTACCTGCAGTAAAGTAGATGCCATGGTGTAATTGTTATGTATATATAGAAACTATACTATATACATTGATATCCTATTCTTAACTGGGGGACACATCAGCACTAATGATGCCACTGCTGCGTGGAGGCTGGCTATTCTTGTTGCTTTGCTTTAATTTAACTTCATTGATTCCTATATGGTATTTTGAAATACATTGAAACTAATTGAAACTTGAAAATAAGGACACTAACATAGCATTTTTTTTCCCTAGCAAATAGCAATAGATGCAGATAAAAAACATACTGCATAAAAGACAGAACAAAGAATCCCGAGAAACAAAAACAGTGCGCAGCAGGCAGTAATCCAGCATTAAACCAGATCCACATGTTGGCCAGACAATGCTTTCTGGCATTTTGAGGCTTCCCAAGACTCAGACATGACTTCACCGGCCAAAACACGCCATCGTGGCTGTCATATCCTCCCTGATCTCCACCTCTGATAGTCACCTTGCCATGAAGGTCTCCCGTCTCACGCACACGCTGCTTTACATAATTCAGCGCTCACTCTGCATAATGGATCAAAGAATAATCTACTGTGAATTTAACTCCATTTTTCTGTTTGCGCACACACACACACACACACACGCACACAACTCTTTAACTGAGAGATTGGTCTGAAGTGACAGTAATGTAATATTGATAGCCAGGGGGGATGACAGCCTGTCCCCACTGTGTTGATACCCGCAAGCTTGACAGAGCTTTGGTCACACATCCCTCTGCTGTACATCTGCTAACACTGGTACAATAAGTCCTCTCTGTCTCTTTCAATCTCTGTCTCCCTTTACGCTCTCTCTCTCTCTCTCCTTCTGCTCTCGAGTTGACATTTCTCAAACCTGAACCTTCGTTACACTTCAGAATGATTCTATTGCACCACCTGTGTGTGAACTCATGAAAACATTAAATACACATTCTGCGGATGAAATCAATGTATCAGCTCAAATATCATTCCAATAGTTGTATTTGATTAAACATTGGTTGTTTAAGCAGTGGCAGCACAGTTTTAGTACAGTCTCAATGGCAAATATGAACTGTTGATGCTCCATATCTAAATTATGTTTTATTAACTATTCTTACAAAACTAACGATGCAACATTGACATTACAAAGTATGTATACAGTTGTTATTTCATACAATGTAATAACGAAGACGGTGTAGGGCTGAGGTATCACATTAATAGATCCCTGCAACCTACATGAGGCAAATGTGCAGAATTAATAACATCCAAGCCATTTTCAAAGAGATTTCTAAAAGATTTCTTCATGAAGGAAACAAACAGAATTTGTGATTTTACAAAACAGAAATTCATTTTTAAAACATTTTTAGAGTTTAATCTGGACTTGAAGGGAAAAGGTTCATATCCTGGCTGCCTTGAAATTAGGTTAATTGAGAAAATAAATTAGGTTAATTGAACTTGAAAGGATATGTGGAGGTAAGTTTTTAATGATTCAAATCAACTAACGTAACTCACATTTTCTCACAGGTTTAGTTAATATAAACTGCTTCTTTTTACTGCGTATGGCTTTTTAATGATTCAAATCAACTAACGTAACTCACATTTTCTTGCAGGTTTAGTTAATATAAACTGCTTCTTTTTACTGCGTATGGCTAATGGGGATAAATAAGCACCTGGACACCGTTTGAATGAAATTAGAATGAAAAGAGAAACAGTTTACCCGCTGTAAAACTTTTAAAATCACAACACTAAATATTCATTTAACATTGCCATTCTCTTTCTGTTTATTTAATGTCTCCTTAGGGGTTTAAGGATTCATTTTTAGTTTTCGCACACAGAAAATGGTGTGTCCAGGGTTCATGATCCTCACAGTCCTGGAGGTGAAGGATAAAGGCTAAAGGACAGAGAGTTTGGGGATGATGGGGCAGCATTTAATCCCTGGGACAGAAGATGAAAGATGCGTACAAATCAAAATCCCAATCTGAGACACGGATGCAGACAAGTGAGGATGGGCAGGAATATGAAGAAGAGAGGGAGAGCAGCGAGGGAAGTCATTATCACCTCCTTCCCTCACTCGTCCATCTAATGTATTCAGTGAAAACAGTTAGAATTGGTCCCTTCTGGCAGCTGACAGTAAACAAAAGGATTTGAATGGGAGAGATATAAAGAGGGGTTTATAGTGACCCGGTGTCTTCGATCGGCGTGTGTGTGTGTGTGTGTGTGTGTGTGTAATGTGAATATGCATTTGTGCAACGCGGTATGGAAATGCCATTATGCACGCACGCTATTCAGCCTCTGCTTCCGCTGCAGCCTTGAACTGTACATTTCATGCAGAGTAAACACATGCGGCACCTACATTTCCGCCCGTGAGAGTGTGTGTTTTTTCTCTCCAGCACCGGCGGTGGTCTTCTGTCTGCAATGACCTCTTGTTTGAGTTAGCATCTGGTTTAATCGAAAGTTCCAAGAGTCCACGCTTGGCTCCCAATCCATACTGAGAGGGATTATTGTAATGACTTAAGGGGAAATTTGGGGTGTGTGTATGAGACAGGGGTGTTGTCCCTCGCTGAGTGAAGGCTCAACAGCGTCAAACCCACCAAGTTAGAAGCGGCTTTGCCAGCCAAACATCCGCACAGGCCGCCGCTTGTCCCAATTTGATTTCAGACATATTTGGGGATCCTTCAGAAAACTGATGAAAGAAAAATACAGAGCTAATCCTTGTTAGAAATGAGGCTGTTCCAGCACACACACACCCACAGGCATGCAGGCACACACCCTTTAGGACATGTGTAACCTAAGTCTGTTGTGATTCCTTTCCTGGTGAGCCCTGGAGGAGGATAGGAGAGGTTAAAACAACACAGCACAGTGTGAAAACACACTCGTGAGGTGTGCGGCCTGAAATCTGACACGTACACACACACACACACACACACACACACACACGCACACACACAAAGCTTTTATTAATTACGTCTGCTGAAACAGTATTCATTCAGGTTAGGGACCCTGTCTTCTTAAAAGGTCAGTAGATAAACAGTTCGGCGAGGCGGCCATTTTGGGGGGATTAATCCTGCAGTTGGCCTCAGCTGCCTTCCGAGACACTGAGGTTCAGAGGTGAGGGTTGTGAACTATGACAAGAGAAACAGAAAATGGCTGCACATACTTACTGACTAATGAACAGGGTGGCTTTTGCGTTCAAACCGGGAGTCAGAGATGGAGAGCGAAAGGGTCACCAAGATGGTGAAATCAAGGTTCAGTTCAATTCACTATAAATGTTGAAATTATAACGTCTTGGGGTCATCAATCAATTTCAAAATTAAATAAAAAAGCAACAGAGAATTGACGAACAAAAACCATTAAAAACGCAAATGAGCCTTTTTATGTACTGTCACGCTGCTATGAATAACTAAAATGTACGAAAATTCATCCCAAAAGAAAATGGCTCCAAACAAGAAAGACAAAAAAAAAAAAGAGCATTGCATATTGTGCTTGTTTTGTGCTTCTGTAAGAGTGAAGAGGATTAAAATTTAGAAGACAGTAATGAGTTGTTGGTTTAGATATGTTAAACTCCTGCTGTTCAGTAATGATTTCAATGAAACAGTGTTTGACTGCAGCTCATTACAAGTAAATATGAAGTTTATTTTTAGCCGTGATGTGCCATTTCCTGCCCTCATTTAAACAGATTCAACTGGGTATATGAAGCTGCGATAGCTGCGGTGTGCAGCGATGATATCAGCTAATAATGTGGCCCTCATCTGTAGCCACTCCGGCAGGTATGTGTTTCAGTGTCCCTTTAACACGCACACACCCCAGGATGGCTGACGCAAATGTTACTCCTAAATTATTAAATAGCTTTAAATGGCAATCTGCAAGAGGGCAACGCCGGAGGTGGAAAGAGTCACTCGAACGCCACAGTGTGTCCTCTAGCAACACAACTGTAAAAATGTGTTTTGGCATTTTTATTTAGAACTTGATTTTTGCTGTGGGAACAGACAATCAAAGCTGAACCACAAACAACCTGCAGCAGCGCATACTTAAACGGTGACAAGACCACTGCTATGCTGCGTCATGAGATTGTCACTTTGTGATTTAAGGAAGCATATTGAACAGATTTAGCAAGGCCCGAGCATCAGCATATTTCCTGTGTGGAACGCAGTTGATGCTCATGTGTTACTGATTTAGAAAGCAGAGTTTTCATATTCCCAACCGTGCGCATTCTTTTGTTTAGCGCCACATGTTTGTTTACGACGATAAACAATCAAACCCAGCGGCGCTGAGGCATCGGCAGATGCATAGCGATGAGGTCAGAGTAAGTCAATATTAGTCATGTGCTGAAAGCTGAGATGATGAATGTGGCGAATACACACACGCTTGTGCGTTTACTCTGTGCTCTGTGTCTGGGATCAGGCACCGTTGGAGGCCAACACAGCTTGGAGGCTGCAGCAACAGTGTCAGCAATGTTTTGGGAACACTGAAATGCTGAGTTTTGAACAGTGAAAACTGGCTTCTTAATGTGCTTCAGTCACGTTTTCATTACCAGTTTGACCTTTAAACCTTGATTTTTATACTTCGTTTTTTTCCCCATGTGCTGTTGTTCTTATGTGCTTTATATGAAGATGTCAAGCCATAATTAAGAACCAGTAACCATCAATCGTGATAGATGCATTGATTTTCTGACCAAATCTGCCTTTGAGTCGGAGCGGGCATTTTTGCAAAGTTTGAAGAAAATCTCTCCAAAAGTTCATGAGATGTCATGCTGGGGGAAGGTGGAGTCAAACTACTGACGCCACCTTCCCCCAGCAAAACTTGGCTTTGCAAGATGTATTAGAGGACCTGGATCAAGAATTTTATTCGATGGGTTTTGGTTTTCCAAAGCTTGGCCCATGAGACTGTGCGCTCCACTGCTTGCTCCCATCTTGTCCAAGTCCTTGCTGCTGCATTCCCAGCATCTTCCTTGCTCCCCTTTGACTCACACTTACACCTCCTCCTGGATCAGTGACCTCTGGTCTTTCCCGTGGCTGCCCAGGCTGGCCTAAAGCACCCTATGGCTTAGTCACGACTCTGTGTCATCTACAGTTTTAGCAGCACTCCACTTCCTCTCCTCACCTCGTTCTCAGCCTGATAGACTTTTGGGTCACAGGACTCCTGGTGCTGCAGCTCCTCCCAAGTAGGGGTCAACATGAATTATTCATTCAGGCTGCTGATAGGGAGCTTCAGCTTGTTGTTCTGCCCACACAGGGCAATGCTGCTCAGACTCCATGGTAGTCCCAGACACTTTAATATAAACTTGCTGATCCTACTTTCAAAGCCCTCAACTGTGAAGATCGGGACCTCATAGACCAGGAGAATCCAGAGGACCTGTGAATGCCTAATTGGTGTATCCAGGCCTTGAACTTGCCAGGCAGAGCGACTTGTCCACTACTTCCAGTCGCTGATTATCCAGAACCAATGTTGTGACACCAATGTTCCACATTTTTTAACTAAACAGCTTGCTGTAGCCAGCTATATATAGAACATTATAGTATAACACTTTCACATTTCTGTAAAAAAATAGCCAACAATGGAAAACAGGTGCAGTTTTAAACGTACACAGAAACATACCTTCACCGACACACCCCACTCCACAGCAGCTGCTTTAATTAAGGTTGAGAGGTCTGTAGTCACAGCCACCGTGCTGATGAATTACCAAAGCCAGTCGAGTCCCACCCCCTGAAAATGGAGGTACTCTCCGTAAAATGGCTATAATTCCGAAATGACAAATGCCATAGTTTTGTGAAACCTCTCCAATTAAAGCTGAAAGTCGGCACTTCATCTGTGTATAGATGCAAAAGGATAAAAACTGAGTCCTTCTCCAAATACTTCTGGACATGCATCTACATCACATGGGTGATGTAGTTACTGATACAATGATTTCTTGTCTTGATTTGTGGATTGTTAAGGCCTCTTTTGAAACCATGAAGGCTTGCAAGACTTCTGGCAAAGCTGTATGTGGGTCTTTACAGCAGCCCTCCTCCAGGACCACCCACCCTGTCCAGCTGATCCCCCTCCCCCCTCCTGCTACTGCAGACACGAACAGTCTGATCCACCTCAAATGAATCAACCTCCAACCCTGAATTAGAACCACGACATTGGTAAAGTCAGGTATAAAACGAAAGATAATCCAAACAGACCAAATCTAGCATGTTAGCTGTGCTCATCCACATCTGTCAAATCTGTCAGATTGCAAATAAGATTTTAAGAATTTAAAAAAAAATGTTTATTCTCTGTGATGATGGTTTGTGTTTTTGTTCAATAATTTAATAAAGTTAGGGGCAGGTGTGGCTCAAACAATAGAGCGGTCGTCCAGTGATCCTGGTTTGATCCCAGAACCTGCAGTTAACATGCTGAAGTGTCCTTGAGCAAGACGCTGAACCCCAAATTTCTTCCTGGTGCTGCGCCACCAGTGTATGAATGTATGTGTAAATGGGTGAATGCAAAACCTGAAGTGTAAAAAGTGCTTTTAGTGAGCAAAATGACTAGAAAAGAGCTACATAAATACAGGACATTTTACAGTTTTATTATCATTATTTATAGCTGTGCAGAATAGGCATCCAAGATCGAAAGAGGATCCCTCTAATCACATCCAGGCACTGCAGTGAGGAGCCATCCAGCCCAGCTGCCACGGAGGAGAAACCAGGGTCAAAGTTGCATCTCAGCAAGGTTTAAAAGGAAGATTGCTCTTGAGGAACACTAAGGGCGTACTCAGACTTGGCACATGGCTCCATACAATTCTGAAGCCCAATTTTCACCCCTCCCATCTCCTGCTGGCCTGCACTCACTTTGCCCCGAGCCCCACTCTGCATCATCATGAAGTGGGTTTTAGTCAATGATGAAAGGCTGCGATCGTTGACAGGAACGGTCACATCTATTATACTTCATATCAATGTTTGGTACCCATGCGTGAGCAACCGCACCATGCCGAAGTACACCTCTACCAACCGCTTCAAGGGCCAAGAGAGTGAGACACACATGCTTGGGTATGGTCTGGATGGCCTGGTGCGAGTGAGCCCTAAGACTTCTATGAGTGGTCAGTATACGACAAGAAGAGGGCCAAGATAAGCTCTGAGGCTCGAGACACCTTCAGCAACTCCACCCACAATCTTCATGATTGACTTGATGGGGGAAGAGGTCTTCCTGTTCACTGCTACCACGGTTCACATCACGCTAGCTGTACCAGAACTGAGAGTCTGACTCCGTCAGGTGTGAAAAAAAAAAAAGGAAGCTGGTGGTGACAGTGGGTGGTTACAGGAGAAGAACCTCACTGAAGTTTCACTCAATTTAGTCATTACCCCAATACATTTGGATGTAGTTTGTGTATGCACACATGGTATTGTTGGACACCTGAACATTGGTTTTTGACATAGAGTGTTTTTGTTCAGCTTTGAAGGAATTTAACATAGAGCAAAAAAAAAAAACAACAAAAAAAACAACTTTACATAAGTTCAGAGAGACAGCAATAATGTGTGACAGGAAAAAGCAAAGTGGGCTTGCTTGCAAGTTACACAGAGCTTCCACCACCTAATAATCCCTAAATCATTTAGCAATTCAAAGTAATCTCTTTGTGATAGATATATAGAGATTTTCTGATAGAAATGATTAAAAATGTATCTTGATGAGCAGGTAAAAGTCAACTAAAGAGAGAGGACAAGAGATGCTGGAGCTTCCAAATAAAGCAACAGTGGGGTTAGTATTTGCCAGGTAGCTGACTCCAAGTGAATGAAAATGTTGCTCAATCTGCAAATAATTATAAAATTCTATTAATATTACATTCATATCTACCCTGCAGGGTTACTACATAGATGTTCTTGCAGATTCAATTCTATAGGTAAAACCATACATGTAGGAAGTGGAGGAGCAATTCAGTCTGGTTGAGAAAGAGGTGGAGGGGTAAAGCTGGTGGGGAATGGAGCTTTGTACCTCATATTTGTTAATAAAGAAAATCATTTTTGTAGTAATTTTCTTCATTACGATCCATCGGTCCACATGACTTTAAAAGCACATTTTCTTGAATATTGGTATTTTTACAAGAAATAGCAGCAAACTGTTCCATGAGTTCATGGAGTTAAGTTTAACTGACTTTAATCTAAATAAAAACGCTCAAAACAAAATAAAACTCACTAAAAACGTCTGATCTGTCTTTTCAAAACCAGTTCTGCCTTGGTTGGCAGCATCTTTCAGCTCAGTGTCGGCACAGTTCTCTTCTGCTCTTCACAAACACAGCTGTAAATATTAGCTGCCAGCCGATTGGAGGGTTAACTAATTAACCAGGGAGAACATGTTATTGATGCAGCCATAGCACAAGAAAACAAAACCAACAGGCACTGACACTCTTGTATTATCAAAAGTTGAACACAAGTTTCGGCATTGAAAGAATTTTCATTGAAAAAATTAAAGGCATCAAAAAGTCTCATCTTTCAATCTTATTTTATCATTGAATTGTAATTTGTTTTTCAGTATCAGTCTGTTGGATATCTGATATATTTTTATGGGACATATCTCAGTCCTCTAGAGTCCAGCTCCATCAATCAATCCATCCTTCATCAATGAGTAGCGCTTATAGGTGTTTTAACTTATCATTTTCGGAATAGTCAGCACAAGCAAAAAGATTTGCCAAAATAAGGCCAAAACTATCCGATCAAGACGTGTGCTGTGATCAGGATTTTTTGCTGAAGTAAACGTTACATAAAAAGTTTTACTAAAGTATAAAGAAGAGAATCATGATTTTCTTAATAAATTGACACATCTTTTACAAATGAAAGGGAACTGCATCAAAGGGGGTGAGGGTCTGCAATCTCTGACTTTCTTCAGTTACACTTCAGTTACCTTTATGCTGTCAGTAGTTTCATTCAGTGCGGGATTTGCATGTGATTTGCCCCTCCGTCTCCCTGCATTTTCCGCTGTGTGTCAAGCCTTGCAGAAGCCAGAGTGTGGTACGGTGCAAGAACTCAGACACACACTTTCAATTTCTTGTCCATTTATCCTTCCACACAGGCTTTGTTTCTGTTGGACGCGCAGCTATTCGTAAAGCTCGACCCGATTCAATTTTGACCCCGGGTGCGCTCAGTTGGCACTGCGTACGCTCTATGCTTAACGCAGTGAAGAAATTACACTCCCCAAGCAGTTTGAAACAATGTATTTCTGAGCAAGGAGGTGCCATTGTCACTTCCTGTCTGAAAAGCCTCTTCGGTTCATCTTCTGAAAGTGGTAGCAGTAAAGACCCAATGACATCATAGCTTATGTGGTACAGCAGGGAAGGAGGAGTTGATGAGAGGCAGGGTAAGGAGTGAAGGTAGAGGTCAGAGGTCACAGTCAGGGTTGGTTCTGCAGTACCTAGTGAACCGGCCTATCATCCCTCTCTTTATGGTTAATACAGCACTGATGGGATAATCCTTTTTCTACATGGTAGAGATGTCTCTATCCTCTGGCCCTCATCATGCACACACACACACACACACACACACACACACATGCAGGGACATCTAAGACACAGTGTCTGTATTTGAGGTAGCAATCTCATAGGAGCAGCTGTAGCCTACAGCCTATATGGAGATAGAGGGGACCCAGTCACCCTGACCCCGTCATCCCGCACACACTGCACAGCTCTCGCAGAACAAGAGGCGAAGGCTGGGGGTGGGCTGCAGCTCACTGGAACTACTTCAAACAGCTGACTATAGAGACTTAGAGAGCTTTATCTGATCTAGGTGTCTGCACACACAGAGGTGGTGAAACAGCCCCTGTCTGCCATGTGTAGGAGGTGAGAATAGATGGTTGTTGAGCTCACTTAGTATGTGTTGGATCCCTTGCATGCAAACCAACAGCAACATGCAAACATGATACAAAATAAATCAATATACAGATGCAAGGTAAAGTCGTGGGGTAATTACAGCAACAAATGTAAAAGAATCCAAAGATTGCTGTATCTATCTGACATAACTCACTGCATTTGTGATAATGGTTTTTATCAAAAAAAAAAAAAAGCCAACATTTTGCATGAACCCTCTGATTTGCAAGAAAAGAAGATGTATCAGCTTGTGGCAGCTCCTCCCCTGTGACTTTTTTCCTTCCCATTGGCTTAGGTGAAAACGAAAAATAGTTTTTACGTCTTTTTTTTCTTTTTCCAAGGTGCTTTTCATTCTTGGCATCATCTGCTGCTGACAGACACAGAAGTTATAAAGAAAAGTTTAGCATCATTGTCCAAAACTTTTCTAGATAAAAACAATTATTTGTTCTTAAGACACCAATTGCCACATTTTAATATTCAATGTAGAGGCTGCCAGTATTTTTTTTTAATTTAGTATTGCTTCAAAACTCCATGGAGTTGCTACAAATAACCCTCTAAGCTAGACTGATTTCTGCTTCTCAAAATGAAGACCACATTTCCCATAATTCCATAATGTAATGTCTTTCAGCTCCTTCCACTGTTGCCTTTTCAATGTTTCCATAATTTGCTGACTTCAGAAACTGAAAATGTTCAGAAACTTTTAACTAAAAATGCAGCATATATCCAATTTGTAGTTTCACCTCAATTATCCAATATATTAAAACTATTTAATGCAGTTAATAGTAGCTGTGGCGTCCCAGTGATCCCTTCAGATTTCAGCCGACTGTTTTTGTATCCAGGTGATGAGGGGAGGCTGATGTTAGCAGCAGGTGCTGGGTATCGGCTGCCTGCTCAGTGTGACGGCCAGTGTGTATCACATCAGAACAGGGACTGACTATGACTATGACTATGAGGCTCTGCAGTAGGGATGCTCATTAATCACCTCGTTACTGATAATCTCATTTAGTGCCGCCAAATTACCTCTGGCTATCAAGCGCGCGCATGTGTGTGTGTGTAGGTGTGTGTGTAAACGTTCACCTCTAATTATGGCCCATTACTCACAGTCCACCTCACGCACTTGCCTCTTCCCATATATAGCAACATGCAAAAATGCTCACTATCACACACTAACACACACACATATACGCGGGTATTGATCTACAGACAATAATCTGCCTCCACAGCTGAGGAGGATGCCTCAGGTGTAATGACTCCATAAGAACCAATATAAACAGCGTTGGGAATCGGGCCCGAGTTGCAGCATCAGATGTGGGTGTCTGCTGCCACCTACCGGTCACTCTGAAAAGTGACCGAGTGAAGGTGTCATGTGCTCCTTCAGTCTGCAGAGGGCACTGCTGCAGTCAAATCCCCTAACTGTGAGCGGTACATACTCAAAGTACTGACATTAATATTCTCACACTGTAACACTGAGATATATTATTCTATGTATTGTATTTTGTATCTTTGAATATTATTATGTTTTTCAGTAATTACTATTATTGTTGTGAGTGAATTAAAACAGGAGTATTTGATTAAGGAGGGCATAATTTAGATCACCTTGTGTGACTAAAACCCTAATATGGAAATGAACAGTCAAGATAGCTTGTGGATTTCCCATTGATAATCATTACTGCAGAAACACGGTACTTGAGGAAAAGTATGATTGGCAAGAAACATAATTTGATTTTAATACAATTAACTACTTCCCTAAGTACATCCTAATTTTATAGTCCTATGAAATGGAATGGACTTTATTAATACTTATTATTACTTTCTGTGAGTGTTTTTGTTGGATATTCAAGTACCGAAATGAGCAACATATGTATCCTTATAATCATTGTTTTAGGCTCACAAATGTCCCAGATTGATTTTTTTCTATTATTTTGTTCAAATTATCCTGTTCAAAGAACAATTGGTCTTTTATATTACACGCATCCACAGTGTTTCTCTTTGAGATTCCTATCAGTGCGGTGATATGCAACAATCTTATCTTTCAAGTTTTTTATTGATTTTCCATCTTATCTTAACATTTTTTTGTGGAGTTTACATATTAAGGGAAGAGCATTCACTAAAATATTGCATCATATATCAACGCTCACCCACCCAAAAAAATCAACAAAATCAAGTTTTTACCCCTAAAGTCTTCTACCTACAAGCCTTTTTCTTTTGACCACTTGATGGCTTATTGTTAAATGTAGCGTGTAGCAGTTTTGATCTCAGAATTTGTAGAATTGCAGAATTCAATCTTTCATATGTACAACTGTAGCCTGCATAAAATTCCAAATGTCTTGGATCGTGGTCATATACTCATGTTCCAATTCCCAAACCAACTGCGAAAACCCCCACCATCATATTATAATGAAGGTTATAATGAAGGTGAGATTATAATTTACTTTCTGTGCCATCCAGGTCTGCCGAATATCAATACAGACTTGAAAGCAGGATACAGAGGAAGCCTTTAATTAGAGTGTTCCAGCGAAAGAGAGGCTCTGTGACCTCGGGCAAGTCTAGTACAGCTGATTCTAGCCAAATGATTATGGAGATGAGGCCCTGTGCATGTGGGAAGACTTTGATGGGCCTTAAAGGAAGAAGATATGTGTTACTGGACACGTGAAGCTGTCTGAGTTCTTGCATATGAATTTGATTTGTAGATACATGCCAGTTCAGCAGTATTGTTGCCGTGACCCACTTTAACAACATTAACAAAGCGTGCAATTTGATTCCACACATCTGCCCATTTCACCATGTATAAACTGTTAAATGTGACCACCAGGGGGCAATCATGGCACACCCAGTAAGTTTTATACCTTCCTTTTCAACCACACGGAGAGGACACCAATAGTTGCCTAAATTATTGAAATCATGAATAACCAAACCAAGTGAGCAGGTGGCTTGAAACATATTCAACACGTGTTCTTCTCACCAGAGCAGAGCATCCCATCAGCTGAAGGGAAGTTGTTTCAGGGCCAACAGTTTCAGGCCTCCTCTACATTGGCATGAGAGGAGGGTGATGTGGAGGGATGGAAGAGCTCAAAGGAGGCCGAAGGGAGAGGAAAGAGCAGGACAGGGTGAAACAGAGAGATAAGGTGACAAGTTGTCCTTGCATGGTGTCTGCAGCGTGCCTCCATCCCCATGGCGACACGGACAGAGCTGATAAAAATGCAACAGGGCAGCAGTCCCCCTGCACTCCCACCCCACTCTCACCCCCCTTTTGCATGCTGCATCCCTTCCCCTTCTTATCCATTTTCAGGCTTTGCTCTCTAAACACGCACTCGTTCCATCCTTCCTCCCCAATCAGTCTGATAAAAACCCCACAAACTCTCCCTCTCTCTCTCTCTCTCAGTGTGAGAGGCTGCAATGCGTTTTGTCCATGCGTTCCTCTCACCCTCCTCTTGAGGAAATGGGACCCCAGGGCTTCATGAATGATCTCATTTCTGCTATGCAAACAACAGTGTGTACATTGAGGCACAGAAGCAGCTTTGAAAGAGACCACCTCCTCACTAGTGTCTGTGTCTGTGTTGTTGTGTGTGTATGCATAATGGCGTGACAAATTGGCCATTTCGTTCTTATAATACAATATCGCAATGATTTTCCACATCTGCCTGAGTGATTAGCATGCCAACATCGGGCTGGCATCCACACAACTTCTTTCAGCTGGGCTGAAAATTACATGCGACGTGATTGCGTTTCACTTGGTTAACCTTTATTTAGCCAGAGACCAAACAGGAGAAGGACAAACAGACACAGAGAAAAGGACACGAACAAAATCAATCTCAATGCAAGTGAGCTTAAGTAAGGATGTTGACTTTAAACCATGAAAGTGTTCAAAGTGCTTGATCGGTGGGCTAACAACGGCTTCATTAAAAAAAAAAAGGGGAGGGGGGGGGATTTCAGCACAGACTCACACTGAGCAGAGAGCTACTTCTACGCTCTCACTATGTAAACGTCTCGCTGCACCCCAATCAGAGCTCAGCGGGGACTTCCTTCAGCTGTCGAGATGCAAAACACACCTGCTGTGGCCTCAGTGATTGGAGTGAAGACAGAAACATGAAAAGCTGTAAAGTTTCTGTTTCACTAGAAAGTACAGCAGCAGCAGCAGCAGCATTTATTTCTCAACTATGCACTGAAGGGTTGATTTAGTCAAATCAACTCTAGTCACAAACTTGATGCAGTGCCCTAAACATCTATAATGTCTATACACTATTCTAGAGATAACTTCTGGAATTGTCACGCTAACCTACTAGCTGCAACCCACCTTTTCTTGTAATAGCACGTTTGCCACTAGGGGCGATAGTGACTCACTGTGGAAACACCTGTGTGCAATATGTGAGGATGAAGAAGCTGCCCTGAGGGCTTTTCAAGATTCAAGATTTTTATTGTTATGTCTGCACATAACGAAATTTCTTTTGGTAGCATCGGCCCAGATACAATACAAAGACAATAAAGAAGGTCACTCTGTGCAAAAAAAAATCTAAATCAAATTATTTACAAATAAAGTGCAGCAAGATCAGCATCTTTGGAAAACCTGGTTCATGAGCAGCAGATGATGTAAAGTGCAAAACAGTGAACAAGGTGCATCACAGGAATGTAGATGTAATCATAAACAACCCGGCTTCCCAGTGCCTCCCCTTTTCAATCCCTCACTACACAGAAGCTGAAACTAAACGAAGTTCATCACCATCCCAAACATACAAGAAAGAGACCATATTTGGGGGCAATGACATGCAGCAACATGTTGCTATCATTGCTATCATTTAGAAGTTGCTTTTATCCACAGCGTGCATTACTAATGTTAACAATTGACAGTAGTAATATGAGAGGAGTCTAGATTTAAAGTTTGAAAATAGCATTATATATTTCTGAGGAAATTGCATTGTTTATTCTACACGCCGTAGTGTACATGTACACAACGTAGTTGCTCAGAGTATCCATCCATCCATTTTCTACCAATTATCTCCCACAGGGTCATGGGGCGGCTGGAGCCCATCCCAGCGTCACTGGGTGAAGGTGGGGTGCACCAGTTCATTGCAGGGCTGACATACAGAGACCAACAATGGTTCACACACCCACACCTGCAGGCACTTTAGAGTAACCAATTAACCCAAATCCTCATGCATGTTTATGAACTGTGGGAGGAAGCCAGAGAACCCACGCAGACAAAGAGAGAACATGCAAACTCCACAGGGAAAGGCCCTGACCTGGGAATCGAACCTTGGACCTTCTTGCTGTGAAGCAGTGCTAACCTGAGGCTCAGAGAATTTAACCATTATAAAGCATAAATAACTGCAACATCAACTGACAAAGCTAAGGTGTATGCATGTAGTTTTGATGATAAAAGCTCACATATCAAGACACTGAAAAGTAGCAATAAAGGTCAAATGTTTTACTTATTGGGGAAAGAAATGATTAAGCTGTAATCAGAAAAATAGTGATGTCTCCAAAAAATCTCCAGCCACCTGTGTCCTGATCTTGTTACACTGGAATTGTAACCATGGTTTTGTAATTTTCCCTCAAATATGATATCATTAAATGAGTAGTTAAGTAGAAGCCCAAAGGTCAGCAAACGCGAGGAGGTTCGATTTATGGAGTCGCTAACTCCGCTGACAAAGGTGACCACATTATGTAGACATGAATGTGCTTAAGTGATGTCACCAAGGATGTATTAGGTAGCTTGCCCGGTTCACACATCAATAAAAAACGTTTTTTGCTCTAATTATCTCTGCAGACGTCGATCGTAGCTGAACAAATCGCCATCATTCGCATTGCCAGCATCGCTAATGCAACTAATCTGTTATGATACAGGAATGACAGAAGGAAAATTAGTGGGCGATAGTGGGTCCGCATCTGAATTACCTTTTTCTGGGGGGTTTTTTTGTCAGCTGCATTTGCTTCAGCTAATATTCTAACGCTACAGAAGGTGGTACACCGAAAGGGTGCACGCCTAATGGGACGAGAAGAGCCCGGTTCATCCAGCAGCTACACTACAAATCGGCCATGTGACTCGGATGCCCTTGTGCTCACCAGGAATAAATTGCCACAGTAATGTATTTGGTCCACGGAGAGCAGAGTTACATTCATTACGTACTTGCTGCAGGGTCAGTCATCAAGGTTGGAGGACAAGAGCTCAAGAAGTGCAGAAGAGGGGTTTCATGCATCCAGTGTGTTCACCCTTTTCCACCCTGTGTTCGAGGATCCACCCTCTTCTCACAATTATTCTCCATCCCCTCCTCTCTGCTGTTTATCTCCACCTCTCCACCAGTCTCTTTCATCTTGTCTTCTACATCGCCTTTTACCTCATCCTCCTCCTGTCACTGCCCCCACACACACACACACATACACTCTCCTCCTTTGGTTTCTCTTCCCAGACAGACCAGAGACAGAGAGCGATCCCCCAGACACATAAGATCAATGGCCATCATAGCAGCCTCCGAGAGTCAGGGAAGGAAAATTACATGGCTCTGCTCACTGCCAGCAGATTTCTTATTTCTAAAAGCTTCTTATTCCAGCCTCTCATCTTGATTTCTTGGGTTCTGGTACGTTCCACTGATAGTCACTTAAAAGAGGTGGCCGGTTGGCAACGTGATGGTATCTCTCTCATTACTGCCTCTGTTTTTTTGTGAACAATATCCACTTAGTAAAGCTTTTACTCCGACCTCACCTCACTGTTATCGAGCCTGACCGTGACTGGTCTCTGTAAAGCAGCCATGACCACGTTTGGAGTGAGGGCGACGGCACTGATTTCACGTAGAAACAACCATATTGTCCCTGCCATGCCCTTATGTGACCCCTGGACAGGATGTGTGTTCATGATGGGGCCGGTGGTGTGAGAGGGGGGTTGGGGAGGCATTTGAGCGCTGGATGAGTGACAGCAGAGAGCATCTGTCACAGAAACACACTGGCTGTCAACTCATACATTATTCACTAAATGGCGGCAGGGGTGTGCGTATGTGTGCATGCTTTATGTTTGCGTCTTTCATGGCTCATGTTAAAGTGCAATTGGAGCAAGAGACCAATGAATCAGGTGGCATACTTAATACAAAAAAAAGAGGAACACTTGAAACAAGAGTATTGAGTAATGTCAGGACAAGAAATAGATAATCAGTTGTATCTAGGGTTAGGGTTTGATTAAATTCCAAAGACGATTTAAACATGCAATGCAGCAAATACTGATAAATAGATGCATTTTTGTGTACACATACATGATTTTCTTTTGTGAGAGTCACCACTTAGATCTGACAATAACTGTGTCTACATACAATCTCCTAACCTTAAATAATTATCAAGTACACACTGAGGATGGACCCACGAGGCAGACTACACCGGTAGGGCAGTCAGAGTAGTAGTAGATGAAAAAGGCCGTAAGAATGGCCAAAAACACACAACAAACAAGGAAGAGAGCACTCAATGGAGCGCATACTTCTGCCGGCCATCTGAAATCGCCATAGAAAAATTGACTCAAATACCGCTGGTGTGTGTTTGCAGAATTAAGGTTTTGTTGCAAGTAACTATATGGTGAAGCGACTGTTTGTGATCTGTCCTAAAATGGAAGCATTGTTTCTACTAATGATTACACCTGGATCAAGACCATAATTCAATCAGTTCTTTCTAGGATCATACACAAGCCCTTACGTCATTTCATCCAACCTGTTCCCAACTTACATATACTGTTTAATTATGAAGACGAAAACATAACCTCCCCAAACGTTGCTGGTGCAGATAATCACAGAACAAAAGGCAACACAAACTGCTAGAACCCTGACACGGGGGGGCAAAATGATCTGGCAGAGAAAGGAACGGAGGGAATAAATCCGCTGTGGAAGGGAGGATTATGAGATAATGAGGTGTACCACAGATGTGGAACATTTTGCAGGAGGTGTGGTCAGGAACAGAACAAGATGATAATCAAAATGACAGAAAATGGGAATGAAAAGACCAAAACCGACAACAGACTAAAACTCTTGACCGGACACCGATCACTGTTTCACAAACTGAAACTATCTTCTCATCACCTTAAGCTGCTGCTTATGAAAGCCCTGTTTCATTCAGTGAAACAAACTTTATGCAGGCGCTAAAATGAGTCAAACTGAGAGTCACAAAAAGAAATGTACCTTCATGAACACTGATCCTGACAAGCTGCAGCTTTGATCAATTCACAGCTCATAAGTGCAAACGGTTGTGCACTGGACTCCCGTTAGACCTGATACTGTCTGACTCTCATATGCCATGTGTATCCATGCCTGTGGGCGTCTTTGGTAAATGAGCGAGCCATGCCGAGTACATCATTCTGGTGCTAAACCATATGAAAAAGCAAAGAAATATACTGACGGCAGAGATTTGTCTCTCAAGTCAGTATTATGCCTAAAATACTGTATCTCATTCAACATAAGGCCAACAAATTAAATGTTAATTCAAATATTTTTGTAACAGCCCCATTTACATGTATGTTCAAGAGTCTGAGTGTCACAAATGACCTTTTTCAGGACATGAATTTAGAAGCTCCACTTAACTGATATGTAATCTGTAGAAAAAACCCCACTGCAGTTTTTAGGATTATGATTACTTACGATATCTGATGACAGGCGTTGTCCAATTCCACCTTTCCATTTGTTAAATCAAATCTTCTTTATATTTCAATTGAAAAAATACTATCAAAGTCTTTAAATGTTATTTCCTAGGAGGCACAGCTTGTGAAAATTATTGAACATGTATAGACACAGCATCTATGTTCCCACTAATCTGTACTCTTTGATTTCCCCAATTTTAAGAGCTTTTAGTCCGAACCTCTCTCATTTCCTCTCTATGGAGATGCGCAGGAACAAAAAGAAAGGGCTAAGATGATGAGGTTTTGCTGGTGGTAGTGAAGACAGCTTGACGTCAGCATCAGTCAGAAGTAGAGAAATGAAAGAAAAACACAGTCTATACAAATTTTACAGTTATAGAGTCAAAAACCTATAGGTGTTTCTCTGTAGGCATCTACAGTATCTCATGTGATCAAACTTACAATAACCTTTTAAGCATATTTAGTGGTCAAATTTCCACTTGCCTTGTACTGTTGCTTTGTATAGCCGTTATAAGGTAAACGATTCTAGCATCTCAACTCATTACTGGAGCAATTTCGAAAAAAAAAAAGATGAATTTCAAGAAAGTTTAGACTCCAAAAGAGTGGGGAATAGGGCTGGAAAATATTAGAGTTCTCCGTTAAGATTCAAACAAAAATGTGACAAATCATCTCATGTGTTAATTCAGTAATGGAAAGTGCACTTTATTTGTCAGTATGGGATGATCCCTTGTCATACGGGCCGTCTGATAGTCCTACTCACCAATTCAACATCTAGACAAATCCAACGCCTGACCAACCTGCTGTGCTATTTATAGCTTTATTGTGGGGGAGGGATGAAGCAAACCATCAATTCATATTCACACCTTCCATATGTATGGAAATAATATTCAACATAATCCTTGCTAGTAATATGAAGATTTTGTGTTCATATGTTTTTGCTGGTGGTAGTGAAGGATCAGACAGCTGAAATCACTTTCTCAGACAGAAAATAACCACTGCTTCCAATTTTCTGCTTGAAATCTGTATATGACATCAATATTGTGGAGACACACAACAGAAGTTGCCTTTACGTGGATCGATTTTATTTGACTTGAATGTGGTAAGTCCGCAAGTTTCAGCAGTTGTTCTGTAGGTTAGGAAATTAAATTCTGAATGATCTGCAGCTGCTGTCTGATGATGATTTAAATGACTGGAAAGGAGATCAAAATATAGACATTTTTAGCTTTCACTTACCAGTAAATGTGCAATACAGTAAAAACACATACAGATTGCGGATCGGTAAATGTGGCAGCCCAGCTTTACCGGATAAAAGATGAGTGAAGTCAGAAGGTGTATCGGTCAGAATCTGATTATGGAGAAGCAATATTGATCTTAGTTGGGTTGATGGAATTAAAATTAGATTCATCAGCCTCAATACAATTTCTAAGATACTGATTATTAACTGATTATCTTTCATTAGGTTAGCAGGTCTGTGTTGTGTCTCCCATGTGTTTAAAACAATCATGTTTTGGGGGGGATTTTCCACTAGTAATCAAATGATCCATTGCGATTGGGTTTCACAATCAATTCTTGCTAGTCCATTACACCAGAGAGATGTGAGCGTCAGGGAGCGGAAGCCTCTGTCAAAGCTGGGATGAGTGAAAACATTACAGGGATTTCCATGAACAGCAACAAAAAAAAGCTTCAATATTCCCTGATGTCATTTTGGTGCTGGATTTTCAAGTGCCATTTGGTGGGGGCCTAAGCTGTTAATTGAATTTGATGGCGCATCTGCTGCGTTATGAAATTACATAAGTCACCATGGCCTATTTGCTCATGTCTTCTATGCGCTGCCTCTTCTCCCTCTGTGGTGGACGAAAAACCTACAATGCAAACTAGTTTTACCCAGATACAAACAGTTAGTCATTTACAGTTTTCAGAGTAGATGTGGTGGCAACCACGTTTCAAGTTTTTTTACTTCAAATGTACATAGGATGCATAAAATGTTATCGAATGTGATTCGCTATATTGTGTATGTCACATAGAGCATGGATGGTAACTATGCCATTTAATTTACACAATTACCAAAACCCACTTCCTTCACTATACACTCTAATATTTTGATCACGGATAAATTGAGTGGTAAAGACATTACCCTGGTGTTTTCCCGCAGACTTCATCTGCGTCCCATGCTCTTTCAGACACTTTGCCAGCGATGGCAGGTATGAAGCTATGAACCAAACACGGAGCCCTTAAAACAACGATTTAAGGTATATTTTAATGTCAACAAGCAGCAACCTGAAGTTCTGGTGTGATAACACTGACATCACTATTAGCCTTCACAAATAATCTAAGATGAGGGATCGCAGTCTGTCTGGAAGGAACGATGTACAGGAGGTCAAAGGCAACAGCGCTGGGGAAAAGACATGGATAAGAGGGAGGCAATGAACGAGAAATCAAGACAGAGTAAACCATTCAGAGAGATGTGGGCGTTTTGCCACGGCTCAGGGAGTATTGATCCGGCGTTCAGGTGCTAGAAGATGGATCATGAACCCTTCTGCTGTCTCCTCAACCACCTTCCCTCCATGTCTCGACCTCCTCCTGCTTTCACCCATTGATTTCTGGGCTCTTTACTCAGCCCCGACTGTTGGTAGTGTCTGGAGAGGTAAAGATTTTCATTCTATGCCTCTTATGTCTCTTCCCTTTTCTCCCTTCAAGTCTCTTAATATCTCTCCATCTCTGTCCATTTACAGTAGATGCCTCCACATCTGTCTGTACTCGCTCTCTCTCTCTCTCTCTCTCTCTCTCTCTCTCTCTCTCTCTCTCAGGGCTCCACTCTCCATCCTGGCCTTCTCACTGTTTTTCTACTCACATTCCTTCATGTGAAATGCAAAACACTGCACACAAACACACGCACAGACTGTCTGATGTCCATATTACAGGAGAAAGACAAGAAACATCTGGCCATTATTTTTGTGTAGGTGTTTGAAAAACAATAAATCAATATGCCATGTTACGGTTGCCATGGGAGACATAAGTGCCTAGAGTCAGAAAGCACATCTGCTGTCATTCCTTGTTCACAACATTGCCTCATCATGGACAAATTCCCATTTACTCCTCTATGTTTTTCTCCCCCTCTCTCTCTCTCTCGCTCTGTTACCTTTTCTGTGTCGCTTGCACAGATTCATGTTCACTGTGCTCTGACACTTCAGTAAAAGACTCAATTACGTCCTCCCAAATTCTCCCCGGTCTCATTGTGGCTGGACACAAGGCTACACGTGAACACTGGTCAGGCAGCCTGGGCTTGCCGTAATTATCGACCAGCCACGGACGAGGACTCTCCTCAGAGGATGCTGACTGGCTGAATCCCAGCAATCCCAGCAGCCCCCTGCTGGAATCACAAGGCTTTATATTGCCCTTAAATGTTAGCTTGATAGTTACATACCGGATATTATGCAGCGTCAGGCTGCACAGAGCAGATTGCATCAGGCGGGGAATCACAAAGAGAGAAAATCCGGTCAGAATTGAACAAACTGTATTGATTCAGTTTGTGTATCGATTTTCAAAACAGACAAAAAAATAATGATAATAATAATAAAAAAAATAATTTCTTAGCCTACTTATCATTGGGAAAAGTACATAAAATCAAGGTCACCCCTCAGTTTTCATGCACTCTGTATTGTACGTGTCTTTGTTCAGTGTCAATCGGAGATGCTCACCAACATTTTTAAAAAGCAAGTGGGAGAAATTGTGTACAAAGCAACATCTGATTGCTGATCAAGTTACACTAAACACTGCATGCGGTGATACCCCTGAACAGCTTCACCTAGTTGCCATGTTGTTGGTAAATGCACCTGTTTACCATTGCATCAGGGCCCTGGTGGAAGACCTGGACATAAACATGCATGCCACATAGACATTGTTTTAAAACTGCTAACACTGATATGGTGCTAAATGGCTCACACGTCTGAATACCCAGAACCCTCACATTAAAGCGTATCAATGCAACAACTCAATGATAATTGCTAATTGAGTATAATATGTGAACACAGGTGTAGATGCACTCGCATGTTTTACAACAGCCTGTTAGCTTCATTTGTCTCATGCTTGGAATAGGTAAAAAAAAAAATACGAAAGAACTAAATTCATCATTAATTTAAAAACTTTAAATGTGCAAAAATATTTTTTTTGGTTTGTTGTTTTTTTAATTCCTGCTTTAGCTATTGTGTAATTCCATGAACCTCACTTCTGCTTCCTAAACATAATCTTAGATTTTTTTCATGAAAAGAATCCAGTTGTTTCCTTAAAATGGCGTAATGGTGTAATTCTTCACCTTTGCTTCATCTTTGTTGTGGCGATCTTTGAATGTGCTACTTTAGCCTCACCCTGTCTCCGCTCACCACTCTGCCCCTCAGCTGCAGCCATAGGGAGCTGGTCCTCACCGGCTCTGTCATCTTCTGACTCTTAATCTAGTCTACTATACACTACACAGCGGCAAGTTCTAACATTGGAGTAATTCAGCCGTACATGCTTGACCCCGACACAGTTTCCCAGGAAGAAGAAGGAGGAGCTACTCGCACAAGGTCATCTTCAAGTTGAACCTTCTAAAACCTTAAACCTCACCCCTGCAAGTCATCAGTTTGGTTCCTTAGGTTTTTTACATAGAATACATGTCTTTTGGAGACTGTCATCACTGACTACGGAGTGACAGCAGAAATTCTCAGCCATGACATTGCTTATTTTGGTCATTGTGTGTTATAGTACATTAAAGAAAAACAACAACAGCAACAACAAAACACACCATATGGATATTAACAAGGTAAAAATGGTCAAAAAATTTGATTTTCATTAGAGGGGGTTTTTGACATTGGATCAGATAATTCCATTTACAATGATAGTTGATTACATTTAGTAAGAGCGTTTTGTTCTCTGTTTCATTATCACATCTCTCACCAAACTTTTCTATTTCATGTTTTTACCCTTGCCTCTTGAAATGCAAGGGCATTGGATCTGTCTGTCTCTATGTCCTATTAGACAGACAGACAGGCCTGATTGGAGTGGGAAGTGTTAATACAAAATATGGAAAAAAAATGCAAGTACTGTTTATTGTTATCATGATGTCCTTAATAACTTGACACATTGTTTACACAAGGTCATTATTCATTTTACTTTAGTCATGTCAAAAGAAATTGAATTGCAAACTATAAGACAAAAAATTAAAACAGACGCATAGTTTTAACAAATAATAGAGAAAATGGGAAATAATAGTGTTTTTTCACATAATGAGGACATTTACTGTTGAAATGTTTGGTGTTAGCATGTGTTGATATTGTTCGTGTGTGTTTGTCGAGGCATTTTTAGTGTTTGTCAGTAAGCGTTGCTGCCATTCATAAGCACACATAAGTGTTTGTGCTTCTGCCTGCCTGTATTACTGTTTGCGTGCATGCTGACATGTAAGGAGCTTTAATATTTGGACAGAAATCAAACTGTAGTTTAGCTTTCTGGGTTAACATGATGAGAGTCAACAAATCTAAATGAGTGAGAGTGTGCTAATGTTAACAGTTAGTGTACACACATGGAGATATTGAGTGTAGATTTAGGCAAAGCGATGCACACTAAGTCATGTGTACTATGTGAGCACAGGGTGTCACATCCCTACTGCTCCTACTATATGTCTCATGTTATGCAGTTGCTCTTTAGCAATCCTCAAATGACAAATTACTGCATGTAAGAATTTTTCACTTAAAAAGTGGCCTTATGTAATAACAGTAAAAATGTT
>KV751379.1:934274-962849 GCA_001698575.1 Mola mola | reverse complement strand
AACTCATACACTGATGGCGCAACATCAGGAGCAATTTGGGGTTCACTTTGACATTTTAACTTTAAGGTCTGGGATCAAACCAGAAACATTCAGCTCATATACGTATGGACAACCAATCTACCATCTAAGCCACAGCCGCCCCCAAGATAGATGTTCTTTGCTTCTTATATATTATTTATTAGAAAAGTCAGTGAAGAAGGTTTCAATGCATAGCTACTTACCAGAGAAATAACCTCTTTTTTAAAATTTTACTGATCTTAAAATGAGTTCATTGTTTCTGCCACAAGATATAGTCCATTACAGGTGACTTTCATGTGCTTTTTCTCTGCCTTGCCCCTATCTAAAAGTAACAAAGCCAGAGTGTGGTGTCAGTTTCGATTCGCCTCTGGGTAAACGACAAAGCTGGTCAGCTGCTGACATGATCTACATACACCCGGTCATGACT
This sequence comes from Mola mola, assembly GCA_001698575.1. Taxonomy (NCBI): domain Eukaryota; kingdom Metazoa; phylum Chordata; class Actinopteri; order Tetraodontiformes; family Molidae; genus Mola; species Mola mola. Next base: position 962,404 of record KV751379.1, on the reverse strand, counting down.
CTATTAACTAGGCAACATTTGAACTGGCAAGACTTCAATTTGGTGCTGAGGTGGAGTTGCTGTAAAATAATGGCTATAGTTCCTCCAGCTACGGGGTATGTTTGTATCTTAGCAAGATATCTCCAAAAGTTATGAATACATTTTTATGAAATTTGGTGGGCAGATGGATATTCACTTTAGAAACATCTGATTTAATTTTTGGGGATGATCCAGGAATGGTTTTAAACGATTCTACACCATTGCAAGATAGAACCAATTTCTAAATTAAATAAAAAATTCCATATCTGAATGGGGTCACTGGGAGCATGTTTTTCCAGAGGTATTGAAGTGCAGGAGATTTCAGCCTTGCTGGAGGTCTGCATTCTCTGATTGTTTTCCAGTTCACATTAAATGATTCATTATATAAGAAGTGCTCATGATAACAACCAAACGTAGATAACTTTAGTTGCTATGGCTATCAGAAAACTGCATCTTCATTGTTTGATGCAATTTCTATTTCCACTGATTTGGCATTGCTACCACTAAGCTGCTTAAGGGAGGAAATTTAATTAGTTCCTCACAGCTCATATATAGAATTAAATCAAACTGGACACATATAATCTAAGAAAAAATAAGATTAAAGTCCCAAATGTGCAAAAATTAATCCAAAAGTTTATTCCAGTTGTGGTTTAGAGTAATGTTGATTAAAAATCTGGATATTTATGACAAAGTAATGACTGTGGGCTATAATTGCCAGAATTGTATTGTTGCTACATGTGAAATAGGCCTAGAAAGGATAAGGTCATCACTGCAGGCAGTGGCATTGTACAGTTGACCCAGCTTTGAAAAGCAGCGATGTGGCTCTTAAAAATTGTAACATGTCCATAAATTTCTGGACCCAAATGCAGAAACCGAGAGTGGGGATGAGGTGAAGAGGCATTTATTACAAAACAAGATAGTATTTCCCATGGGCTTCAGAGAGAAACAAATAAATACACAGACAGTGGCTGGCAGGCTGAAGTGGAGGGTTTGAGTCTATAGAAGAAAAGCAGAGGCAAATTAGTGAATAATAAAAGTCACTGAAGGAACGAGGAGACTAGAAGCACTTTCTTTATAGTCCAGGGAGAGCACTTGGCTATTGTTATCACAGAAGATGCAGAATAATCTAGCGACGAGTGAGCTGAACCAGATTTGAAATACTGTAGTCGATGAGGGTAGCTCAGGAAGCACCAGCAAAAGCTACATTCAGCCTCTCTGTCAAAATAAAAGCACACTCAAAGAAAGAAAAATGTGAAAACAAAAAGCAGACCATGACAATGGCTCTTGTAAAATTAATGATCTAGTAAATTTAGAATTTATTCTCTGACAAATTCACCTCTTTTTCAAAAAAATCTGAATTTTAGCACTCGGTTTTGACTCTGCTGTCGTTGTGCTTGACATGTCAGTTCTATGGCAAATAATCCTTAGTTTGAGTTGAGACGGATAGACATGTGTCTGCTGTGCTGCCAACAATTGTCCTTGGCTTTGTTGGCTGCTACACTGGTCTTTTTAGCAGTAATGTTTGTTTGAACTCGTCATAACCTGATTATCATTGTACATTCTTCCAAGTAAAATACAGAACACAAGTCATCGTGAATAACTCAAATGCCAACGTGCCCCAACTACAAATAAGATAACACAGAGCTAACACTCGTAATCACCATCAGAGTACTGATTAACTCAACTTTAGGCAACCAGAATTTGTCAACCCTGATTTTGCTTGGTATTTTAGATACATTTCTTTTGCTGAAGCTGTTTGAATTCATTTCCATGTATTTTATCAAACTGAAAAAGAGCAGCACCTCAAATTTCTCTGTATTGTGTGCATTGACAATAAGGCTTTCATGTTCCATTTCACTGCATTAAAACCTTGATTTGTTAAAAAATATATTGCATACAGGATAATCAACTTTTTAAATGTTTCAAATTCTGAGCATCCAGTGCAGGAAAAGTTCCAATGTGTAATGCGTATCACATTCACATGTCACATGCAGTCAGGGTCTGCTAGGATAAAGTATCTGTCTGTTAGGGTCATTCGGTGTTTGCTGTTTTACTTTGAAGTTCTGTTTATGTCTTACTCCCCATGTCCTGTCAAGTGTTGTCCCTCAGGTGTGTTCGATTACGCCCTCTCATTAATGCATCTCACCTGTGTCCAATTGGCTACCTCTCCCTCATGTGTTCCCTTCCTCCTGTGCCAGATTGTCTTGTCTACCTGGCGAGCATTCCAGTGTTTATTACTTGTAAGTCTCCTTGTGTCCGATCTGTGTTCCGTGTTTGGATTACAGAGTTTGCCTAATCCTTATCTGTACCTTTGCTTAATTTGAATTCCTGGTTTTGACCTTCATTATTAAAACGACTGCCAATTTAGAAAGCTCCCTGTGTGTCTCTGTATTGTTGGATCCCCCAGACCTGGTACCTGATACATTCTATATTGTAGAGATTTTTTTTGACCACCTGTTCACACAAGATTTTGGTTGTAGAGCTGTGATAAGTTCTGGATTTGCCACAGACACCAGCAAAACTGAAGATCATGTCAAGATGTCAACTTTGGAAGCAATTGCTCACTCTCTTTTTTTAGAGAAAATCATATTTGGAAACCGTACTATAACTCTAATGTACTGTTTAGAATTGTTACGATACACACTGATGGTAACGACCACACCTTAATTGGAAACCATATTCGACAGTAGCTTCCATGATAACAAAAGCATCACTCTCTCAGCTGAGTGGACGGAGTGACCAAACACGGACAGACGCCCCCACACCTTGGTGAGCAGATCGGTACCACAGCAGGACAGAACGATGTCCAAAACACCCTGGGGAGGTATGTCTGTCTTCACGTTTGCTTGTGTGTGTGTGTGTGTGTGTGTGCACTAAGCAACAAGACAGACTGGGCGCTTTCAGACCCCTATAGGGAACGAAGAAGGAAGAAAGAGAGACAGTGGGTGAGGGGCTGAAAGAGTACAGAAGAGAGAGAGAGAGAGCGAGACAGAGACACCTAGAGCAAGTGATGGAGATGATCCTGAAGTGACAATGGAGGAGGGGGTGAAATCAGAGATGAAACTGGATCAGGGGTGGAAAAGAAGTGGATGACAGAAAAATTAAGGCAGGGGGTGATAAAGAAAGGGGGAGACAGTGAGGTGACAGAGAAGCTGTGCTGAAAGAGAAAGGGAATAAAAAATGAGGATAGTGGGGAAGGGGGGAGATGAAGTGAGAGGGAGGTGTAATTGTGTGGACGGCTGGATGAGAGGGTGTCGTTACAGCAGAGGATGACTCTGCCTCATCCATCTGGGTGAGAGCATTAACCTTAAAACATTCCTTGTTGAATTATGAACACCAGTCAGGCACCACCACTGCAAAGTGCAGGCACAAAGTCAGCTCACTCACTTTCTGATTCAAATTTTAAGGTGGAAGATGCACCAAGAAACACGAGCATGGGCTCGCTTTAACAGCAGTTAATAGCAGTTTCCAAAAATCTAATTTTGCCACCTCAGGTCTTCACATAGAAAACTGTGGAACCAATCCTGACAGAAACAAAATGTACACTTCTAATACATCAACCTTTTGCCAACTTGTGCGATTGGCTTTTCCACTTCCTCCTGGGAATCCATTAGAACTTGCCACTGTGCAGCATATAATTGAATAGTTTAAAAGTCAAGAGATGATAGAGCAGGCAAGCCCCATCTCACTTTGGCTGAGGTGCAGAGCATTGAGTGGAGACGGGGCAGCACATTCACAGATCCCCACAACCTAGAAGAGGCAAAGGTGTAAAATTACATTTAAGTCATTTTAAGGCCACTACAGGATTTCTATGGTGAAAAACAAAAATCCAAATTCGAAAAACAAATTAGTTTTTTCATGGTTTAATCAATGGCTGGAGCAGGATTTAATTAAGGTTATCACATTTAGTCTTAGCAAAGAATGTCTACAGTAACCAACTTGCACCTTGCAGTTTACAGTCATGCCTGCCCAGACCTACATACATTCAGTGTCGACTGATCTCAACAACAACAACAATCACCTGAAGTGTAATATCAGCAAATCAACTTGCGTGGACTCTACACATTTGCAGAACAGACAACCGGCCATCCTAAAAACAATGTTCCCAGCCATTTCCAGGGTGGAGGCATTTCTCTTTGGTGTTGACATTACATAAAATCCTTATTACAAAAGATATATTTGCACTGGTGACGTTGATGGAGCATTTGATGGTGAAACTGCAGCTCAGTTAAACCAATCTGATGCCCTGAAATGCAAAAAAACAAATGATATTCCGGAGTGATTTTCCATGTAATATTGATCCTAATGTCTATATATGCGCTGTTCCAAATGCAGCTGTTAACATGTGTGTGATCACATGAATGTGTGTAATGGAGTTTGATAGCAATGTGTGTGGGGGACCAGGATGTATCAGGCACAGCAACTGTGATCACAGTGTTTATGAATCCAACTATCTCCCACCATGCTGCCTGGAGTCCCTCCACCGTAGCTTGAAATGAGAAAGCAGTACAGCAATTAAAACACGCTCACACACACTGATGGTCATTTCACACTGTGGGCAGCTCGGTTCATGCATTGCTTCTCTCTGACCAATTATGGCAAGTGTGAAAGGTAATTATTGCATCTATGCTGTGGCATGCAGCTTTGACACTGGTGGTTAGATAATATCTAAGCAGGTTCTCACCAACTTTGATAACTTTCAGCCACAACTTGTGGCTGAAAGTTATCATACTCATGATGACAAAAAAAATAACTAAGAATCTCCCTAAGGTAAGGCCTTTTTTCCCCTCAAATTTAACATATTCTTACATACTTTAGCTCTTGTGGTATTTCAGCAGTGGAGACAGTTATAGTTTTATTTGCTCTGCTTCGTAGAAATCTTACTCTTACATTTTTGCCTTATCTTAATACACAATGTCATACAGAGGAATGCAATTTGCAGTGCTCAAATACAGAACACAGTGTCTGCTTAATATTGGAGCTTTTGGTGGTCTTGATAAGCTGTGTGTTTTACTGATCTTTGGAGGGGAGAAATCCTTTTATCCAAAAATCAATAAATGTATGGGGTTTTGGTCTGGGTTACACTTAATAAAGCAAACTTCCCAAAAAAAATTTCCCATCCAGAGTTTTGGGCAAGTAAACCAATCAATCAGCCACAATATTAAAACAAATAACAAGGGAAGTGTGTAACAGTGGTCATCATGTTAGAGGGTTCTGTCCATGTCCTGACAGGTCAGAGCTGTTTGGTGGCATGGGATGAACAATTACAATACCAGACACGTGGTTTTAATGTTGTGGCTAATAGAATATTTGAGTTGATTCTTTTTAGTTGTACACTATCCAAAAACATTTGAGAGCTATTACTCAATTTCACTTTTTCAAAGGCTAAATTATGTTTTTGACACTTTCACAAGTTGCTGGCGGCTATTTGCCAGGAGAAGGTTACAGACAACTGCTTGTTGACTGTTCAGCTATCAGTGATCATGATCCCACTATAATAGGAACACCTTTAGGGAATTTCTTCAAATTTTCCACAAAGTTCCACTTGGACACAAGAAAAAAATTCATTGCATCAACATCACACTAACTTCACAAAGCACCCACTTTGACCATAACCCAATAATCCATATATTAATTCTAACAAGATTTCACACAAATGTCTAACATGTTGAGACAATGATGACATTTTATATTTATAAGGTTAAAGGCATACATCTATTCATGCTCTGCAAGAATACTTTTCTGCCATGCTATTCAGCACAAAGTCTCAGGAACAGAAGGCGAGATTGTGACCATATTGCACCAATCCTTGGTGGCCACCTTAAAACTGAGCAGACTGTAGATCTGCTGTACTATCAAGTTCAGCATGTGTGAAGCATCCATGATTTGTCAAGACTTTTATCAATACTTTGATGGAGCAACATCCGTATTTGAGGCATTGTCAATAGTTCCGCACAAGGTCGTTGGTTTTCCTGATAATGAGCTTCATGTGACTGTTGGTGTATCATGTGATGCAGGTCTGCTTCAGTCTTTTGAAAAAAAAAAAAAGCCTCTCACTGGTAGATATTCAACACTGTGACTTACATTTTGCTATAGGCTTACCTTATCTCCTTCAAAGCAAAGTAACGCTTGCCAAGCTCCAACTGTGGGTAGATTTTATGTTTTATAAGTTTTGCAAATCTTATTCCAATCTGTTGACATTTAAGCTGCAGCATTGGATGATAGTGGATGGTGACTGGAAGAGTCACGCCGGGCCTGGCAGGATAGCCTTAAAGTATACAGGAAGGCCCTTCGCAGGCAAGAAAAAAATACTATTAAGCGTTAATATAAGAAAATAAGAACAAGCCCAGGATTCTTTTCAGAACTGTTGTCAGGCTGACTGAGAACAATTATTCTATTGAACCATGCATTTGTATAGCCCTCAACTGTAATGATTTTATGAACTTATATTCATCAGAGAAAAGATCCTACACCTCAAAGATTCCATTTTGAAAAGGGGAACTATAGAGGCAGTTACTGGCCCTGATATGTGTTTGGGGAGCTTCTATCCAATTGGCCTTCATGAACTAAATATGATATTATCGTCATCTAAATCGTCAACTTGTCTACTAGGCTGCTCAAAGACGTTTTACCCTTAGTTAGCACTGCGCTACTGAATATAATCAATCTATGTCTTCTTTCTTCTATTTTCTTCTTTCTCTGTCTCTTAAACTTATAGATTTCATCAAAAAAACACACAAATCTTGATACATGGACCACTCTGACTCATACATCTGGATTTATAGACTCATGAACTCCTACATTCTTATTAATCTGTTATTGTCATGTTGTGTTCTGTCCAAGTGACATCTTTTGCACGTCCGTCCGTCCTAGGAAGAAGGTTCCCTCCTCTGTGGTTCTTCCAGAGGTTTCCTTTTTTTTTCCCTGTTCAGGGCTTTTTAAGTTTAGTACCCAGTTCGAGGGTCTAAGGGCAGAGGGTGTCACATCTGTACAGTTTGTGAAAACCAATGAGACAAATTGTAATTTGGGATTTTGGGCTATACAAACAAAATTGATTTGATTTGATAGTTTTGTGTGATTGATGAGCACAGTCAATGTGCAGAAACCAGGATAGAGGCAGTGACTATAAGACCCTTACACAATGGATGAAGAAGAGGGCAGCAGTTACATCTACTGGTGTCAAGGAAGTTACATGTTTTCCACTGTCCATAATCAAGGCATCATCTTGCTTCATGCTCAAAGCCCATCATAGGTAAAATTCCAGATTGTGTGTAAACACTGGAGTCAACAACGTAACCACATCATCCAAGAAAGCATGCAAGAGAAAAGAACTTCTGCAGAATATAGCTCAGACTATGTCACAGTAAAATGCTGCTCCCCTCAAATAAAGGAACACTTTCCACCATTTAATTGCACCGAAGGACAGTGAAATTGATTTTCTCCCCTATCGAAAACTGAAGCAAACCTGAATGCAATCTTCTGTTGAATTATAGACTAGCCAGGTGTAGTTTTAACTAAAAGCTGTCCATATCGAAACAAAACTACGGACAGATAATGGTGGTGTGCTGTTACACTGCACAGGATACACAGAGAACCTTTCTCCCCTTCTTGGCTCAATTAATGGTATTATCTAACAGAAATCAAGGCTGGGAGGAGAGGAGCAGATTCAAACCACTGTGTGTGTGTGTGTGTGTGTGTGTGTGTGTGTTTCCGTCATGACATTGAGTCTGCTTTAGATCGCTCTGATCAATAATGCAGCGAGAGAGGGAGAGAAAGAGAGCATCATCTCTGATTCAGATGACTCACAAGGATTCTGCGGAACAAAAGAAAGAAGAGGATGAAGAGAATGAGGACACAAGAAACAGGAGTGATCAAAGGTGTGTGTGTGTGGGGGGGGCAAAGAATTACTGAAACAGAAAGGTATTATCAACAGAATTAATATTCAATTAGTCCACAATAAGAGGAATATTAATCACTGTTATCACTGCGTGCAGTTTTGACTTGCAGGCAAACTCACATGCTGCTAAATTGGAGATAAAACATTTTTAGGGGTTGTGTTGCTCTGTGAGGTTTTTATCTGGATACACACTCTCACACTTTTGACTGTTTGATATCACCATGCAGGGGCTTAAAACTGAACTGTAGACACTGAGGGAGTCTGACACAGCCTTAGATAATTACTAGTATATTGCTTCAGAGAACTCAAGCTTGTTCTCCAGCCTATAACTTACATTATCAGGTCCAAATAATAATAAATATACAAATAGATATCAATTCAGCATCAGGATCTTTGTGTTGACAACATAAGAAAAAATTAGCTTATGTTAAGTAAAAGTGTAGTTTTGGTTAGAGTTTAGGCACAAGAAAACATCTGGTTAATCTTGAATAAACATCGTGGTTTTGATTGAAATATTTAAATACTCTATAACCCTATCATCTAAATTATAGGCTTAAGGAAGTAAGCACTCAGTCTGGTAATTACCAGACTAACAGCTAATTAGGATACTTTCCAAAATCCGAAATCCAAAACATTAATTTGTTCCCACAATTCTTACATATTCTGTTCCAGTGAGGGGAAACACAAGGACGAACTTGTAAGCAAATACATTGCCTTTTATTTTAATTATTATAATCAGGTAGAGTTAGCCTATGGTGATTTAATGGAACATGTCCACAACCACAGCTTGCTGATGTACACAGCACACCTCTCCTTCTCTATTGTTTGCTGAGTATTTGGAGGATTTTAAAGCAATACTCACAAACGCCCTAGTCTCCAGAGGCTCGATGTGTGTCTATACACTGTTGTAGAACAGCAGCAGCCAGCTTAAATTCTTGGTTACAATAGAGCCAATATTCATGAAAATATCATCATGTAAGTAAAGGATTGGGCTCCATGCATTAATACCACCATCAACATCTCAGAATTCATTTGTTTGAATGCGCGCTGGAACAACCCTTTGGCTACTCTGTTTATCAAACACTTATGCCCTGTGTGGAGAAAACAGACTCGAGGCGGTGAGTCATGGGCCTAGACCGTAATTGCATTCACAGGATTGATTCCAAAGTTTTATACAATTACAGCTGCAATCCATCGCATATGGAGCTATGAATATATGATGCCTCCATGTACGCTGTGAAAAATAAAACATTCACAGCCACCTTTCAAACCTCCAGAGTTGAGTATTTCACACTCAAGAGATTTTGTGTGATGTGTCACTTTAAAACTCAGCAAGGGCTTTGACAGATGTGGAAGAGGAGGAGGAGGTTCAGCGCATGTACCCACAACAAGAGTCTTTAGGCACCGTGATATGACACATTCACCAATACCTTGTCACGCATCATCGTGTCAGTGATGACCACTGGTTGCTGAAGATCTTGCACAGGACATTCTATTCATATATCTGCCAAAGGGTTTGTCCAATATGTTGTGAATCAATGTGTATCCATAGAGTTTGCAACAAATCCTGAGAACGACAAGAACCCAGATAGACCTTGTTTTCTGAGATGTGTGTCACAGGAGCAGTGAGATATTTTCAGCCTGTCAGGCCAGTATCGCATGGTTACCTTCAACACATACATACATTTAAACACTCGAGCATTCAAACAGCACCAGCACCCGAGGATCACCCTGCCCCCTTTCTGCCTGTCATCACACTGACCCACATTCAGCAGCTGAAGGAGTAGGAGGAAGTGGAGTGGCTCACACCCACACAAAAATACAAATGAGAATCAGTTTTGGACATTAATAGGGTGTCTGAAATTAATTTGATCACTGGCTGCTTCAGTGCTCTTCCATTTTTACCGAGGCCTCTTCCCTGTGGTGGATTTGTCACACTGCAGAGGGGTTCTACATCAAAGTGTGTCATCATTTTTAAACCAAAAATGGTCACTCAAACAATTTTGCAAAACAACAAGAAAGCCACAACAACAGGCAAAAAGGGTCTTATCTAAACCAGTGCAAATGACCTGCTTAGGCTCTCTCCCCCCTCCATCTTTGGCTGGCCAGAGCTGAATTTCCACCTGAAGCAACTGCATGGATCCAATCAAAGATCATCAAGAATTCTGGTCAGTTTTCAGAATGAAACAATCTTTTCAGTCTAAAAACAGGCAAAAAAGAAACTAGGTAGCTTACTGGCCCCATGATAGAATAAATAGAGTCAAGGAAACAAATTAAGCCTTGTGTAGGACAGAATAATATTTTAAATGTGATGTCGCAGCTGTGCCTAATATAATAAACCTGCAAACATGAGTAGCAACTGCTAGTATTATTCCCAGACCCTTTAAAAAAAAAAATCATTCAACCTAAGGGCTGTTTTCCAATGAGTCGCTTAAAGTCAGTAAAAGAGTTCTGACAACTTGTAAAGCATTTTTTCCCTTTTTGTACATTTTTCCCTATTAATTCAATACAAACATGTTGTTTCTATTCTTGCACTGTAAAAACTGTCAACGTGTGGCTGCATCATCCTCCCAGTCTGCCTCCGTGCTGCTCTGTGTGTCTCATCTGTCAACAATTATCAGCTGTTTGAGCATTGGATCACATCGCCAGAACAGATGTGAATACCAGGTATGACTAGGCTCTGTCAAGCCTCTGTGCTAAGCTAAACTAACTGACTGCATACTGCAATTTCATATTTAACTAAGAGTATATTTACTGAACCAACATATCAAAGTTTTGCTCTAAGACTTTGAAACATAGTTACCTGTTGCTGAAGTCACAGCAGAAAATCCATCTCTTCAAAACAGTGTCAAAACACTTAGTTGAGGGGCAACCTTTAGCTCCTTATATCCCCTCCCATCCTCTTCTTGCCTCCTTGTCTTCCACCCTGCCGGCTCCTGTGTATTCCCAAATACAGTTAGAGGGCTTCAAAAAACCAGGCGCAAGATTAGATTCAGAGAAATGATTTCTACAGACCCTTGTTTTGCTTAGTCCCCGTGTTTTCACTGGCCTGAGGGTCAGGGGTCAGCTGTAACCCGCAGCAGTATCATGACACCTCATTACTCAGTCCCCCGCACTGACAGGTCACTATGTGGGTTGTTATGGAAACGACAAGACAGAGAGCTTATCTGGATGCTGAGAAAATGAACCTAAGCACCGAACCCCAGGGTGTAGCCAGTGTGTGTGTTTGTGTTTGTGCACACAGCATATGGTGACCGCTGCATGGGAAGGTTGTTGGCAGAGATGAGAGGAGTTCCTTTCATGCTGTGTAATGTTCAAACACCCCCACAGTGATGGAGGTCTCCCAAATAATGAGGTGGCGTGGCAGAAAGTAATGCCTGAATCACATAATAATGTTTATTTTTGACTCAAATCCTGACTATTTTACTGTCACTTCTATACTTTTTTAAACATTTATACAGGATTTGTGAAAACAAGCAGCATTTTTACATTATCTCACATGATCAGTCCATAATTGCATCTGATTATTCAACCTGCGCTAATTAACACTGTGTAGACTTTTACCATTTAAATCAATTAACAGCGTCCGGTAAGGTCACCGACTGGAGACGTTTCCAACAAGAAGAAATAATAAAACAGTTCAGAGTGAGAGCACAACCTTTACTAAAACTCTTTTTCCATATCAAACTGCACTTGCCAAGAGACCCTTAACCTCTCACGCAAGGGAATAGGACAACCTTCTGTTTGACCCTTCTGTTTGCCGGTGGGTCAACACTGATTATGCAACTTGCGTGCATACTGTAACTCCGCTCCCATATTGTGTTAAATGACATTTTTTTTTCAGTTTTAGTATAAGAGAGAGACCACAGGGGACTGTAACAAAGATTTTTTGGAGAATACATATGCCAGTGTACAATTATACAGTATTTGAATTCTATTCCTTTGCATGGCTGTGAGTAATGGTGACATCCAGGTTGTTATCTACGTACGAAAACTAGACCGTTACACGTGTTAAGTGTTCGTTCAGTATGTGTTGGTTGAACTAAGTGTTGAATCAGAACTTGTAAAGTATTTGTAAAGTGAAGCTGATGGTCCTACATCTAAGCAGATGAAGTCTGGCGTGACCTGGACTCTCCAGCAACAGGCTTCAGCACCCCTAAATGCCATAATAATAATATAATGATAAAAATAAAAGCCTGAATGGCCAGGAGAGACTAGTTTGATAACAGGGAACAGCACAAAAATTTCATCTCTTAAAACACATAAAACAAGGGGAGAAATTTTTCTGGTAGAAAAACTGAAAATTACTAAAACTAATTTACAGTGTTAGCAGTAATCCTCCACTGTGTGCTTAAACTGTTGGGTGCAAATGCATGAAGTCAACACTGAACCAGGATATGAGTTTTTCAACTGTAAGTGATGTGTGCAAGGAACATTTTAAATGAGGATTTTTGTTTGTTTATTGGTAGGTCAAACAATTAAACAGTTAATTATTCAGTCATTTCTGTTATTTATTTTAGCAGAAATGGCGTATATATGTCACATTTACTGGTTCCATGAAAATGTGAATACACAGTGCTTTGTCGTATAGTGGGTAAAATGCCACCATTCACTGTTTGGTTCCCTGTTATCCTCGCTTTCATTACCCCATTCACCCGCCACTGGGCTGGATTGTAATGGTAAATTTTAGTCTCAATGTATGACACAAAAGAAGCACATCAGCCATTTTGGAGCCAAAACTCAAAGTGGCATCTCTGCTGTCGGTAATGGCAAAGTCAATGAAGAGGAAGAAGGATGGAAACCAAGGGAACGCAAGATTGAAAGTCCTCCAGAGAATGTAAAATCTGCGTGGTATTTTTCAACCAAAGCCCTATTTTTTGGTCTCTTAGGGTATAGATTTTTCACCAAAAGCTTCTTTTGAAATTACTCCAGTATTGAGTCCGGGCCCTAGGATTGTTTACTCTACTCGAAAAGGCTATGCAAAGTAGCAACGCTGAACAAGTGAAATAAATGTACACGAGTTAAATGTCTATTACTAACATCAGAAAACATCCAGAAACGCTGCCCCAATTGACTAGTTGTTACTGGGGTCACCAAACAGAAACAGAGAAAGGTAGGACATACACTATGTGTTAAAAAAAAAACATTCATTTTATACAGTATCTTTACATGTATTCAAGTCAAATACCCACTGGAAATTTCTCTATTAATAATTCTGTTAGCAGACACTTGCAACATTTTGCAAGTGTAGCTTGTGGTGAAGAAAAAAAAAAAGGTTTCTTTCCAAAGTTTCCACTTGCACAACATTGTTGTATTGCATAGCCTTCCAGGTAAATGGACATAGCATCTAAACTCAATACTTGAGTTATTTTGAACTTTAAAAGTTTAGAGTCGCAGAGACCAACCAGTAGGGCTTAGGTTGAAAACTTCTGGAGTTCTTGTTTAACAATACAATCTCTGCCTTTACCCACATTATGAAATTTTGGATCAATGAATCACCAGCTTGCCCTTGGTTGACCATTTGAAATAAGTGTGTTTCGAGATAATGTCGCCGGTTGTGCATCAAAATCAGTGAATGTGATAATATTAACATAGTCAGAATCATTTGTTTGTGTTGTTTGTTAGCTGTAGAAACACACGTAAGAGTCACATTGATTTGGCTTCACAAGCGAAGGTGAAGGCGAAGCAGAGAGGGTCAGATTTTTAATGTGGAGCCATGAAAGGCTCCATTTTTATCTCCCTGCTACCGTCAGTCTCTCAGTTTGACAGTCCTCTTATTGTTCAAGCTGGTCGCTGATTGCGGGGGTAGATAATTTTACAGAATCAATGTTCATTTACAAGTCTGTAAACACCCATCACACACAGACACAAAGCAGCGCCTCAGTCTGACGCAGATCTAGATGTGAGTCAGACAGAATGGATGGCTGTTCCTGTAAGGGCTATTGAATGCGCTCTATTTCTCATTTGTAGGGATAAGTCACACCCACCCAGAATAGTTTGGCCTGTGGACAAAATCACAGAGGACATGTCCATCACGCTGTAATGTACCAGTAAGCCAATATCATTAAGACAGACTGCACCCCAGCTGGCATGAGGAGCAGGACTGAGTCACTTCCTTGTGATGTCTTTTCATCTTCTCGCCCTCCCTTTTCCCCTTCTTGTTTCTTTTCTTTCATTTTTCATTATTTCATGTAATGGAGATTCCTGTCTCATAAGGCGCATTGGCACAAAAAAAATAAAGAAATACTACAAATAAATAAACAGTTCAGGGGTGATTTACATTATTTTTAACATCAAGGGCTCAGCATTTAAAAAAAAACTTTTGACAATTTTTTAAAATTGAAAAAGATAAAAATAAAAAATTTCCAAAAAGGATAACCTTAGCTGAGACTTAATAGTAGACAAGAGTCAGCTAAGAATGAAGACTGGACACTGGGGGAAACAGAAGTAGTCCTACATGTTCAGCCTTGTGAAACAGAACTTTTATGCCTTTGGCAGGATTCTCATTTTTAAATCAGATGTTTATCAGCATTTACTGAAATGTTTGACTTAATTTGTGGTCTTTAAGAGGTGCTTTTGGCAGTCTCAGTGGCTGTTTCCTCCTGATTGAACTCTTCTTTTAATTATTTGTTTTTATTGTTCATTCCTTAATGGCCTGTTTCTTAAATTGTACATCATTTTGGTCAACTTCTGTCGCTTTTAAATGAGCTTATAACTAAATTGACTTTATGCTAAACTAAGCTATCCATTGCTAGCATAATATCTAGTCTGCAGATACAAGTTGGTATCAATTTTCTCATCACTTCTTACTGCAAAAGTATTAATAACATTCATAACTCACAATGTGGTTAAACAATTCTTTGACAAACATAAGCTTTTGCTCTCGCCATTTCCTTCTCCTCATTGTGTCCCTCAGCCCTTCACCCCACATCCATCTCTGCCTGCATCCTTTTTCTCCTTCTCCAGGGGTAAAAAGGTTAACATTTGCTTATTGTCTTCTACTTATTCTTCTCCAAAAGCTGACCAGTTGCCATGGAAGCCAGGATAAATGGAGAGAGAGTAATGGCTACAGGTGCAGTATGCTGAAATGTGACTGATTTATGTTGCTGGATATTTAAAGCTGTACTGTACAGCAGTGTGTCTTTTTTTTTTTTTTCCGAAAAGCTTCATATCGAACCTTAAAGTGGTGAATTTTTCTTTTTGCTTTAAACCGGAGTGCAAACACAGAGCGAGAAGTAAATATTTTAACACATTCAGCCCCATCATGTTATTTTGACTCAGCCCCCCCCCCAAAAAAAGGAAGCAGAACAGCACTGCACCGGCATCCACAGCCAGAGCACTTTACAGCTAAATTGAACGTTTTGACTTTCGCTCAGGTTTGCCAAATCACTGCAGGCTTATCCCAGAGGTCATCATGGATGTCAATAGATTTAGTAGATAGAAATCTTTCATTAACTTTTCATTTCGTTGACTCCTCCATGAATATTCAACACAATGCAAAACTGCAGCGTTCAATATATCCTTCAGCGGGAATTGGAAACGGGAACAACTAATGCTTTGGAGTAGTACTGTGGCGTTTATGATTTGCTCATCATCTTGGAGTTGATGAGTGAATCTGAATGGAAAAGCATTATTTCTTTTTTTATTTAGAATAAGCTGAGCCGGGTCAACAGCATGCACTGCATCTCTCTCCGGTGTTCTCGAATCCAGAGTGAGAAAAGCAACTGAAGAACTGGATGTTCTGACAACAAAATCACAACACGCTGTATATTTTATTCACTAGCTCAGTTAATCCAACTAGGGTATGAGCTTCTGTTCTCTGCAACACGTCCAGATAAGATTTGAAACAGAAAATATACGAACAGATGTGATTTTCTGGTTCAGAGTTTGGAGATTTTCTACAGTTTCTACAAAGACTTTGAAACAATCTTGGGGCAGTTTCTACTCGCAAGTTATGAAATATTCACCTCCTGGTAAATGAATAATATATCCAGTATTACTCGCTTTTACTCAAATGCTGTCCTAGTGTTTTGTCTCCCTCTCAGAACAGGGCAAGAAATGAAATGCATCCAATAATGCTGCTCAGGGACGGGTGGGATTGCTATTTTTTAATAAGGAGTTTATTCTCTCATGAATGATGATGACATATTCTGACATCACTGTGTGTAGTCCTGACATGTTTTAGATGAAAGCTGACTGAAATCAATGAAAAATGTGTTGAGGTTTACAGGTTTCATCTGCTTTGCTCCACATGATTTTTAAACTATTTTAATTTACAGTGCAATAAATGAACATGGTTTATGGAGAGCACACGCTACTCAAACCCCCACACCTACTTACTGACTCCCCTCTTTGCTGCTTCGACTCACAGTCTCTTTAGCACAGCCTCTTTCTCATCTGTAGCGAGCTGCATTTTTTCTTCTGTTTTGCCTTCACTCACTCATCCTCAAAGTTGGAACCATATAGGTGCTGATGTTTTGGAGGGAGGGAGACTTACACAAGATGACACCTAACATTATAACAGACCCAATGACAACTGGGTTGGAGCTTTGTTACAGTAAGGAAACATCCCCTGCACATACTGTAGATCATTAATGCAGTTCAATCAGGAGAGACCAGAATGAAGAAGATACAAATGTTTATTGAACAGGATAAATGATTAATATGAGTAAAAGTCTTTGGCGCTTGGACTTTATAGAGAGATTGTGATGGATGGCTGTCTTCCTAAGCGGCAGCACTATAGATCCCCGAATAGGGTCCAGACATTGATGGTGGTGATGGCGACTGATAATTCTGCTAAAACAGGAAATGATGGAGCTGGTGGAACTTCCAGGATTGGGTGGAGATGGGGAGGTGGAGGGGCACACAGCAGCAACAGCATGAAGGAACTAGGCAGGGAACAGAGACATATTTAAAAGGACCGCAACAACATGATAGGCTAACGATGCAAGAGTGGCACTCGTCTATTGGATAGATGAGATCAGCTGATATGAACAGTTGATCGTGAAGTGACAACCCGGTCGAAGCAGAGGTGATAGGAGTGACGCGAGAGAGAAGAGTGACTATTGGAAGTTAACATGATTTAATATGGTGGGCATGTAGATAGTCTTCCTGACTGAACTTTCACTAGAGCTCCATCAGTCCAATCGGTCATTATATGTTCAATCGATGTTTTTCAGCTCACAAACATTTCTGTTGCTTCAAAACCTTTTTTTGTTTTGTGTTTTTTGTGTTGTTTTTTTTTCAAAACAAAGTCTTCTAACAACTAAGTGGCCAACAATCTATGCTTCCAAGCGTGGTCACCTACTATAGCAAGAAACTTACAGGACATTTAGAGCCCTAAATAGACAAGTTGCTTTGCTTGTTTTTATGTGTATCTGGATTACATCATTTTTGGATTGCATACCTTGATTACCTAATACTTATTTATTTCTATTTATCTTACCCATTGCCTCTGGACGCGATGACTTGACGATGTATTTTGCCATGCTGTTTTCAAACAGTTGCAGGTTCTCATTCAGTGTGGTAGGGCTTTGTTGTCACTTAAACTGTGGAATTAATATCCTCTGTTGTAATTTACGAAACTTTTGTATGTTATAGCCTGCTGCCGATCCAATTTCCTCCAGGATTATAATAAAATTGAAGTTTGAGCTACAGTACAGACTTCAGCAAAAATGGTGCAGTCTCTGAAAGGGCATAGTCGCCCACCCCACCTGTCTGCACTGGGTTTTCTTAATACTAACACATTACTGAGGGATAACAATTGTCCATATCAACACAAAACACAAGATAATGTCATAAAATTCATCCTTGCGCTTCATTCGGCAGGTCGTGTTCATCTGCTAGCTTAATGCTCACTACAAATCTTGAGATGAAAAGGGTATTGCTGAGGTTAATTTTCTCTTGATTTATTTGTCAGAAAATTCTAATTAAGTCAGAATGTTCAGAACACATGTGACTTGTGAAAATGACTAAATGATAAAAAAAATCAGTATTCAATGTTTAGTGGAATTCAGAAGAGTTTAGCAGAGCTACGGCCATGTAGCTGTCGTCACCAGCTATCCTGATTAATCCAAACATTATGTCATGACTTCTATCTTCTATTTTGGTTCTTTCCCGTTTCAGTAGGAGATACGTCACGACGCGACAGTTGAATAATCTCCAATATCCGTTTCAGGTGGATTTTAATGGAAATACCAGGGCTTACATTAGGATTTATGGGCTCCTCAAGACTTGGATTATGGCAAAGAAGCTGTGGAGCTATAACTGTGCTGCAGCACCGTTTTGCTGTAAGGCTCCAGAAAATGCTTTGAGGAAGAATCTTCACCCTACCTTGCATCATCATTGGGATGAGTAGAAATGAATCAATGTATGAACACTGGTTTATTTGCAGGAACTTTATAAACTTTGAAAATGGATATCCTCCATGGGTTTAAAGGGCTTAAAAATCCAGAAGAGGCAACTTGAATGTTGGAATGGAAAAAAAATTATCACAAGATCCCTTTGGGTCCCAGGCAGGTTATATAACTGCTCCTGTCCTCTGCTATTTTGTTCCACCTTGTTCCTCATCTCATCCTTTCCCGTCCTAATTAATTCTGTCTTTTTGCGGTCTCCACGACAACCCAACAGACACCAAATCTTGCATCATTTAGTGTAATCCCAGATTAAGAGTTAAAAGACCAGAAAGGTATTTGTTCCCTCTTCTAATTAACACATTCCTACCCTCCCTCCCTCCTTTTCTACCTCTCCTTTGTTACTCCACTCTTTTTCTTTTCTTCCTTGCTCATTGCTAAACAATCGAACACATTAATTCCTGACAGCACGGCTGGTGTTCACTGCTTGACAGCCAATCAAATGTTAATCACTGTCTGTGAGGAGCGCCGCTCTGCCCATTCCGCCGAGTCTTGTCTATCTCTCCCAGTCCTTTTATTAAACTATTCTTTTCTTCTCCTCCATGGATGCGCGCTCACGCTCTCTTTGTTGGCTTGTATTAACGTTGTGTATCAGTGTGCACAGACGCTGCCGTCCTCTTCTGACAGTTAGAGTGGTTTAACAGTGAGGGATAGAGAGAGCCTGTTGTTGTCCCAGTTTAGGTAAAAAAATATTCACAACTTCCTACAAGCACCAAAGCATTATTAGTTGTTTTAACTTGCCACAATAAGACTGACCTTTTAATTTAAAGATTTGTGGCTACTCAGCCACAACTCGTCCAGTTTACTTTGAGAGTTTTCATCTGCAAGATACTCACTTTGACTTGGTCTATATTTGCCTTTGGCTTCTGTGGCTGTGAAGTTTCATTGATGTGATTCCCGGAGATCATCTGCACATTAAACCTGTGTTATGAGACAGAAAATCACTTTTTTTGAAGAATTGCAAATCAGAAAAAATCGTATTTCGGTTTGTGACATGCCATCATATTGCAGGGGTTGCACCTGCAATGAACTGTCCATGTTGACCTCAGTTGAGTTACCATGAGTTTTTGTTTCTTGTTTATGCTCTGTATCGGTGTGACTTTTTTGCTTTTCATCATGGTCTTTGTCTTTGTCTTTGTCTTTCGCTTTCTTCCTCAGTTCTACATAGATAGATACGGTCTGTCTGGCAACACCATGTCTGCCACTCCCCTGGGTGCAGAGTAAACTAAATTGACTGCACAGCAGTGAAGAGCATTGCTATGATAATGATATGATAATTGGGAATAAAACTGGGTTGAAACTGAACATCCGCCTGGAAGCATAATCACTGAGGAGTCTCAGACTGTTTGATCTGATGTATGCTAATTTGAGACATGTGAAGCATGTTAATTTTAGAGCATCTCGTATTTGGCGGGGCCAACTGCCCAACCCCCAGCCCAACCCCAGCATCTTGACCTTTCCATTTCTGCTTACCTCAGTTCCGACAAGATGTCAGGTACTGCGGCGAACATAAATACCAAAGATTTTAACTTACCATTGTCTGAAAAGAATGGGAAATGCAAATGTCAGTGTGAAATTAAAAAAGCCAAGCAGGATTTATTCCTTTATTTTGATCTTTCGTGTGACACAGAATTAGTCGTCTCTGGCTTCAACCAGATACTATTGAGAGCCCTGTTCCAGCCATTGATTAAACTCTTGGAAACTGAAATTTCTATTTCTTAAAATACATATTTAAATTTTTAAGTTTGTTTGTTTTTTTTAAAAAAAAAAGGCCATGGCCTTTAGATGACTTGGGTGTAACTGGACACCTTTGCCTCATCTAGATTGTGGGGAACTTCTTGATTTTCCTAGTCTACTATACGCTATGGCACACAGTGTAAAGTTCTAACATTGGAGCCATTAATGTTTGAACCAGATATGGATTCCCAAGAAGAAGAGGACGAGCTACTAGCACAAGGTGGCCTACAAGTTGATGCGTCAGAATAGTAAGTTTTGTTTCTTTAACCCCTAACCCTTTCTACATAGAACACCAGGATGTCAGCAAACGTCATTGGTGGATTGCTGAACAAAAGCAGAAATCCTCAGCCCTGATATTGACTGCTTTCTTCAGTCACAATACATTAAAAAACATACATAAGGTCAAAAACATGGTTTTCATCAGAAGTGGGCTTTAAGTTCATCTGACATGTATGAAGATGTAAAAAGGGCCATTACAAATATCATTGTAATGGCCCTGTTTTGTAACCATGACAAACCAGCAAGCCAGGATGTTCTCCAAGAAAACGTTTGGTTCCCTGATCCTGTCTGGATGCAGCAAAACTACTCCTTGGCCAATTTATATCCCCACACAAGCTTACATGCACTCAAAAATGATACAAATAGCACAAAGCCACAGCAATTCCATTTGCATTCAGCCATTTAATAAACTCTGGTTCAATTTCAAACCTGGTTCTCTCCCAAGCCTGCCCACAAACACAGATTAAGACGCTAAAAACAGATGAGAAAGAAGGCAGACTCACTGTGAGAGGGAAAAATCAGACACCTCACAAGGAGCCAACTGAGGATATAATCTTAAAATAGCCATGCAATGAGATGACAGGCCAACATGAGCTTTTCACTGTGTCATCCTCAGCCATTTGCCATATAAGGGGAGAATCGCTCTGCCCAAAGTCCATTAAATAAAAGCTGCCATTGGCAGGGCTTTAGCCTAGAAGACTGGTCAGTCAAATATTTTACTGGCTGCGCACATGCGGGGATTTTTTTTTTTTAAATCATGTGTGCTTGAATTGTGTGCTAAATAATTCATTATAACTGCTGTTTGGGTCACTTGAACGACCTGTCAACACTTAATTGATGACTTTCTTGTGTGTGTTTGTGTGTTTGTCTGTTTTAAGCCCCTTATTAGAGCTATTCCTGTCCGTGCCAAGAGTAGCACACTGGTGCTTACATAAGATTGAGGAGCTGAACTCTGATTGACTATTGTGTGTGTGTGTGTGTGTGTGTGTGTGTGTGTGTGTGTATGGGTGTGTGCACATGTGGATGTCAGAGTGTCCTCACACAGTGACATTCAAACAGAGCAAAAGGCCAGATGACATTCACTCATCCCTTCTGCGTCATTTATACTCTCCACACGCTCTGCCTGCACTGCATTCTATCTGTGCCCCTACACACACACACACACACACACACACACACACACACACACACACACATGGAAATGCTCATTAGGGGGAAAATATTGGATGAGAGTGTATGCATCATATAGAGGCCTGCTCTGTAGATGGAGCGTCACTGGGAAACATGGATTAATTAACACATATAGCAGGCATGTGCACACAAGTCCATCACTCAGTATGTAAATGATCCCACCGACACTGACAGGTATCATATGGCACTGATATCCAGGCTCACACACACATAAAAACAGCGAAAAAACTAATCATGCAGAAATTTTACAGGGAGTGCTGTGTGTGTGTGTGTGTGTGTGTGTGTGTGTGTGATATATTTATCATAGCTCATGTCATTGGCATCTCCTGGGCCTTCCTCTGTTAATCTACATTAAATGTGCAGTGTCTAAGACAGATGATTTTTGATTCTAGGTCATCAGACTCTAATGTTTTTGTTCATCTAAAACCTAACCGGTATTTGACAACCAGGAAATGGGACTCAACACATTGCAGCTTTTAAAATTCAAAATTCCACCAGTGCTTTCCAAAAGAAGCCCAAATATACAGCAGATATAGTGCATGTATCCAGTTACTGCCCCCAGTGATCCAGTCCAAGAAAGCAGGTGGAAATTTATTTTCTAGGTTGCTGAATTCAAGCGCAGCGAGGTAGTTTGAAGTTCACAGCAGAGGCTGCAGTTCAGCTGTGGACCTTCACATGTCTCCCTTTAATATTTCCACATCAGATGCAACCAGATGGCCGTATGCGGTCCATTTGTTCCGTGCTCCTACCTGTTTGTAGCTTCCAAATCATCTACTTTATCCTGTTAGCATCCTTATCTGAATTGACTATTGTCACATGTACAAAAGTGTTTGGCCGATACAAAATACAAGAAAATAAATTAGCAAAGATGCTAATATTCTTGTTAGCCACAGTTACTTGCTATTTCATAAAGACTAAACTGTATGCTAATAAGCTACTCTGGTACACACCAACCTGACATCAAGAACTAAACATGAGAGAGAGACCCCTGTTGTGTCACCTTGCGTTGTGGATGTAGGGGCACAAAGGTGCATTGGAACAAAGCACAAAGACATCAGCAGAATGCTAACTAGTGGGGAAAGTCTGTGCCTGCAATAGAGTCTGTATATGTCAGTAAGGGACACCGGAAGACATACAGTAAATGAGGAAAAGAGCATTTAGCGCTCAATATGACTGATTAGAAGATGAAACTGTCACTGGCGTTGTCAGCCCTTTGCCTGTTGTTTGTGGAGTAAGGAAGAGACAGTGAAACATTAAGGAGAAAGAATAATAATAATGTTAATAATAAGTTGATTTATAAAGCACCTTTAGAGAGCAGAATGTCACTATGCAAACAGAGAGAAAGTGAAAAAAAATATGTGCACACCTACAATTATACAAATACTACAAGCAAACGTACATACTCAACCCTACATACCGAACTACACAGGTAAAATCATGGATTGTACATCAACAGGTTCAAGGGGTTTTGCCTTTTTGCCTCTTCAACAATAATGAACAATGAGAGTGATCTCTCTCACTGCCTGACCTGATGATGTTGAATTGCTCACTTGCTTTTGCGGTGTGTTACCATGGTCACATTTTCATTTATGAAAGAAAAAAAAAAAACCTCTGCCACGGAGCCAGTAGCATAGCTATAGCACTGCTATTTTATCATTAAATCTTTTAATATGTGCTATGGGAAATTGCAGTACACATTTGTCAGTCATGTATCTGTGGTTATACCTCCCTGAGGTGGTCTGGGCTGCTTTTGGGAGCTCCATGATTTCATTTTGTACTTGTATCCAGTTAATGCATTTTTCCCCATTAGAAAAAATTACAGTATTAACACCCTCAGACATATTGCAGTTGAATGGGTAGTTACATCATCTATAGCCTGATGGTAAAAGAAGGGGCCTTGAGACCAGCAATGGGTTCTCTACAGTCAAGTTGCTTTTATGTAAAACACCAAAGCTACATCTATTTCTCGAAAGAGCTACCACAGAGTTACTGGTGTGAATGTGAAGTTGTCTGCATTATTCCTCTCTGACCCTGAAGCATTGTCTCTTTTAGCCTTAGAAATCTCCAAAACAACCACACAGTAGCTTGCCACTATTAGCGAGCCAGTGCCAACAGCAGCAGTGAGTCTAATGTTAAGAAGAGGTAATGAGGGTTTGGTTTAATCAATAAAGATTAGCCTAAACCAGAAAGAAGCCAAGGCCAGGCACACAATGCCATCCGGTTAGAGTAGTCTTACTCCACCTTATTTATTCGAGGAGCCTCAGTGACCTATCTCCAACATGGGAAGGTGTTTTCCTAGAGCATGAATTCATGGCATCGCCATCATATCCATCCTCATCCCGTCCTATTCCTGTCAGGTTAGCGTTTGGGGTGAGGGTGACCTCAGCTTCCAAATAAAGATGGAGAGCTGCTGGCAAGTCCTTACTGAGGTGTTATGGTCACATGTTTGTTAGGGTTGTCTGAGGATCTATGATGCCTTTCAAGGCTAGTTGCAGTTTTGAGTCACAGCATGATGACACTTGTGATAATATACTGTATGTGTGGATTTTGATACTTTGATGAGAAACGGGCTAACACACTAGAGATGTAAAGGCAGCAGGTTTACATGAAAGGGTGACTTCTAATGAGGAACTCCAAATGTATATTTGTGTACAGTATATATCTGTTTTAACCTGTGTGAGGGTGTGAATGTTCGTGTAGTGTGACGGAGGATTATAGTAGTCCTGACTGTAGAGCAGGCAGACAGTCAGATATGTATGAGGCATAAAACAAAATAAAAAGGAGCATTCTTAGAAAATCACCTGCATTTCCTGCATTACAGATTTCCCACTTTGCATCCAACATGAAAATTAAACCCTGAAAATCCACACAGATTAATTGTTTTAAGTAAGGTTTTGAACATGGATAAGAAAAGTCAAAGACATGGTTCCCACAGTACTGCTCTTGCCTTTCATTGTGTGGAGGCACAAGGATGGAGAAACTGGGTTAAGAGGAAAGAAAGATGCAGATAGAAAGGCTGAAAAATTAAATGCAAAGCTGTTAGGTCTCTGGAAAGGGATTAGTCTCTAGTCCCTGCACATTCACAAATAATTTGACATGCCGTTTAAATGCAAAATATCACCCGAGAATTATTTCATGGATGAATAGGCTGTAAAAAGGTCTCTGATCATTTTTTGGCCGGTAACTGGTGGCAAATACATCGACTGCTGATGTTACCATGACCTCAGATAAGCTCGCTAATGAGTCAAATAATTCTTTGAAGGACAGCTACTCCTGGAATATTCATAACATGTATAAAACCTGGGGACCATATTCTGATCTGCCCTCCTACAATCCAAAGATTTTAAATAGTGTTATACTTCAATATGGGAACTCTAAAGAAGTAAAAAGCATCACCGGTGACACCATGAGGTATCCAACAATGCTCAGTGAGGACAAATCCTAACGTCAGCATGACATAACGTTCAACATGTATACCATCTTAATTTTGCATGTTAAACTGGGCCAATTAGCACTAGACATAATACTTAGCAAGAGCTTATGGGAATGCTATTAGTGGGTATTCCAAGATAGATCAAAGAATTGGACAAACATAGTTGAAAAATCAAAATTGTGTCCTAATGCTGATCCATACTTCTAAAGATCATTAAACTGCCCCTTTTCTGCAAAAAAAGAGTGAATGTTGACTAGCTCACGCTAAATAAGGTTGCTCTCTAAAACTGCTTTTCCATCTGGATTTCCCTTTTTTCTACCTTACTCCTCTCTGCTCTCTTAATTTCACCACAGGTCTACCCCAAACAGACAAAGCACTGATGTTGTAGGAAAGCCAGCAGTTTTCTGCCGCTCTAAATGTGGCCAGGTCATGACTGTGCATTTCAAATTACCCCTCCTCATTCCCTGCACCTCCACTTCCACCCTCCTGTTTCTGCCACCCTGAGTCCAAGCAACAAGGCAATTATTCATTTTCTCCCCTGTAATTTCTAAATGTCACACGGGCAGAGCTGGCAGTGTCATGAGCATGTCCATAGATGCAGGAAAACACACACACATACGCAATATATTCCCTGATTTTACAGCCCTGTGGTGTCAGGTATGTGTCAGGTATGCAGCAGGCATGCAAAGCAGCACCAAGGACTACTGTCAACCCTGTCTGGGATAAATGTGTCTGCATGCATCATTGCTGTAAGCAGTTGTTTTCGCTTTCTTCTTTGCTTTGTTTATTCACAGACTTTGCTTTCTCGGGGCCTACGGGAAACATCTTCCCAACCACAACCACACATTGAGAGAGCAGAAAAAATGTATGTCCTTTTAACCATTTCAAATCCTCAAACCGGCACTAACGTAACTTATTCATGAACCTACCCGAGTGCATTCTCTCTAAAAGTTGTTTAGTTTCAGGCTTGAAAGGTGGAAAAAGTCCAACTTACAAGAAAAAACCTTAAATGTTTGATGACCCCGTCCTGTATCTGTACAATACTCGGAGAGGTTCCTTGAGGACAGCACAAATCTTACTCTCAGATTAACTTGTCCAGAGGTTGAACTTTGGCATGACATTAGAATTATGTCTTAAAAGACATGGTTCCAAGAACAGCGGTCTCCCAGCTTTAAGTGAAAGGGCAACATCCCATTCCATGACGTAGTGTTATGTAACGCATGGCCAGTGTTGCCACTCTGCCAGTCATGACAAGCCATTAAGCTCTTCGTCCTGCCAGCACATGTAAACTCCCTCTAAAATCAGCACCTTATTCTTAGCCAGCCAGAGACACACTGACTGGTTTAAAGCAGAGGAATGACCAGAGAGGCTTTGTTTTACACAAGCTTCTGTGAAAGTGCACGGTGTGTACACACAGGTGTACAGGATGAACCATTGTTGACTGCCGTGAAAGCAGCACGCAGCAGGATTTAGGCATTTGGCACTGAGGCCTGTTGAACGCAGCCAGTGACACTATTATGTGACATGCTGATACCAGCAACCTTTCCCCCCTAAGCTGGTACATTTAGGTCTGGCTTAGTGTGGCATTGGCTTGTGTCCTACCAAAAACAGTCCAGAGCCTTGCAGAGGGCTAATTCCACAAAGAGTTCAGAGAAGTCTGACCAGTGGTTAATAGATAATTTGTCAGAGGCCACGGCACATTACCCTGCATGGCAATGTGGCAGAGAGAGCTTGGGTCAACAGGCTAAATGAACCAGCTTTATTTTGTTTCTACATGTCAACTTTGTAAACACCACAGCCACGTTGGACTAAATGAGGATGCTGAGTTTTATTTCCCTGCCAAATGCTACAGACATGTACAGACAGGAAAGATGACAAACAACCCAAGTAAAAACCTGTTAAATCTGGGTACAGATCCGCTGCAGATATAGGATTGGATGCACAAATCTTATTAGTTTCTATAATATGATCTTTAAAAATAAAAAGGTGAACAGAAACAATACTGGTGAGGCACCCGGGCATTATCTATGGTTATTTTGTAATTTTGTGCAATTGCTTTACCCTGCTCTAATGTGCTCCACCTGAGTGTGTCCAATCACCTACCTTGTGCATCTAAGGCTCAGGATTCACTATACAACTGTCACAATCCTAGAAAGTTATGAAAAGACTGGGAGTTTACAGTAACTCAATGACTTCAACAGATGTTTTTATAATGACCGAAAAACTGGGGGTCCATAATGCAACGCCAGATGAGGGATCACAGGCCACACAGCTAACCCTAACACTCTGACCGAGGCCAAAGGACCAAATTAATTCCTCAAAATGTTGACCACTCTACACTACACAATTGCCTTTAAAGTTGGCAACAAGTTTGATACACTCGGAATCATGTTGGGAGGAGTCTGTCCTCTTCACACACTTGCCGATATTGAGTTTGTACCTACACTGAGAAATTTAAGTGCCAACTTGTCAGGGCGACTGCAACTTCCAACCCAATGATGACTGGGACAGACTACGTCGGACTTGGCACAATTGTGAATCCTTTACAAAATCCTGCCTAAAGTCATGTAGTGTATCCAAGTTAAACCATCCCTGTGAACTCCACCTCCTCAAATTCACTTTTCCATAAACAGCGTTTTATACTAGTAACTATTAACTATTAACTATAAAAGGCTTTCAGCGTCAGTAATTCATTAATATTTACCTTTGAAATGGAGGTTTGCACCTGTCTGTTGGTTTTTGTTGTTTACAGAAAAACTAGTGGATGGATTATTTCAGCTCCGTTTCCACCTAGCAGTACAGTTTGGTTCAAATCGGAACAGTACACATGTGAACGATAAGCTTATTCCACTAACAATTGTATTGACCAATCAACGGACTGTAGTGGGTGTACACCTATGTTTATGGCACCAGTTAACTCTCGCTGGTACCCAAGGCAACAGGTGATGAAATAGAAATAGTAGAGTTTCACTATTTAAGAGTACTATCAAAAACTTTTGACAATGGAATTGCAAAAGAATGAATATCATACTGCACTGAACTGGGAAAAAAGGAGGCTTTGGTATGAGATTAAGGTATAACTCCCCAAAAACACCCTCTACATTTTGCTGCGGATCCAAAATAAAGCAGGAGATGCATGAAGTATTATCTAAAGTAGAATGTA
>KV751379.1:912495-923574 GCA_001698575.1 Mola mola | reverse complement strand
GTGCATTTGCTGCACTGATCTCAAACCAATAACAGGGCTCATTTCCCTGCCTTTGTCCCAGAGGATCAACCTCCAAGGTTAGAGGGGTGTGTTGCGGTGTTTTAAAACGCCAGCAGGAGGAGGCGTGTTGGGCCATGGCTTGCCTGATGAGGTTCTTCACCACAATTGTTCTTCTGGTATTGTCACTCAGACACACGGAGTGTATGGTTAAAACGTTTTGAAGAGGCACTTAAGCTGAATCACCTGAACACATCACTGATACATTATGTCCAGGACATGGCTGTAGGTGACCCACTGAAACATTTCTCCTGTGATGCAGTTGTTTATCTTGACCATTTAGAACTTTTAAAAAATATATATATATTTTTGATGGGGAATTTTTTTACGATAGGATACAATTTTTGAGTAGTTACTGAGGAACTAGGAACTCACTCTACTATGACTTGCTGACCTGTCATTGGGAGTCTTATAGTTATAACAAACTACATGAGCAGCTGGAGACATGTGGTTACACGCAACAGGATCCTTCACCAGGATAAATCCTCAACTTGTCTGTTCACATGGAAATGAGGAGTGAAATGTAAATGATTCCATGGGCGAATTTTGTTGGCATGCAAAGTCAGAAGATCAGGAGATCATATACTCTCATGGTAACGCCCTGACGTGTCCCATTCTGTGCTGCCATCTTTGCTGAAGCTGCTGTATTTGTATTCATATCAGGGATTTTTGGAGATATACCTTTGCAGTCATATGCTGTGCATACATGCATATATCCTCACCAGGGACAGTGTATGATCAGGAGCTTGGGACACTGTGCGGTGGTACTTATGAAAAAGGTTCTGTAGCAAAAGTGTATAAAGTCCACCATCATCATGTCTCCATTACTGTATCCAGCCTTGTACGTGTTAATCAGTCTCCGTGATAAGAGGGTCAGTGTCTACTCTTGTCAGGTACTTCTGTTATCAAGTTAGCCCTGCACAGACTTGTACCCATTCCTTACTCGGTCTAAGACAAACACTTATACCAAACACACAATGATTATATATACCCAATAGACAGCCTACACTTTGTTGTACTGTGTTATTCACCGGCTGTTTCAGAGTTATTTAGGGACTGCATTAAATAAATGTTAACACATTCTTCCTTGTGTGTATTTCATTAGTTCAATATCTAACTGATCATTAACTACTAAATTAAGTTCCATTTAGAATTTGTATTTAACCACTCAGTAGTTCATCATATATTCCTCATTTGAATGCTGCAGTTATGTATCTTAGTGCTACATAACTGTAGCACCAAGATACTATTGGTATTGGTACCGGTCGTAGCTCTAAGTAAGTGAACGAAACAAATCAGCTATTAGATTTGTTGGAATATAAGTATAAACAAAGCCAATCTTTAGTTGACTCAGCCGATGTAATGATGTATTTACAGCTCTATCTCAAAGAAAACCCAGCAAACATTTGCAGCTGATTCAGAAGGCTGCAGATTAAGTCCTCACTCAGACCAGAATAGTGGAACATATCAGTAACGCACTGAAAGGGTGAGAGCCAAAACCCATTTCTGATGTGCTGATCTGAACATGGAGAGCCGGCGCTTAGTTTTTATGCTCATCGAATCTTGAACAAACTCCAAGAGAACTGCAGATCTGCTGCAATAATATAAATATATAAAATAAATGTTTGCATGAATGTTTAAAATTTTAAATATCTAGTATGAATCAATATTTGTTTAAAAATATATTTTTAGGCTTTTAGATGACGTCAACTTACTTTGCATCTATTGCATCATTTGTCTACATTAACATTTCACATTTAGTTGAGGTGATCGTATACATTTTTCCAGCAAATATCATTTCACACTCTACAAATAATGTGTTTCATACTGTACATTTATCACTTAACATGTTCATTACCACGTCTCACGTGAGTGAGAGTCATCTTTCAGTCGCTGTAATGAAAAGAAATAAAAATATATAGCTTCCGTCCAAAGGATCATTTAATAACAAAAACTCTAATACAAACATGTTACAAACGACTGGAGTCATTTCTGACCATTTCAACTGATCACACAAAGGAATACTATCAATGAACATTTGCATTAGGTAATCATGAGCATTAGAAACCTGAGCTTGATACAAAATGTTAGGAACTGCGTGTGGTACAAATGTATGATGCACAATTATTAGTAAGCATTAAAAAAGTTACAAGAGTATAAATTTACTGTACAGATGATGGTTAAGATTCCTTAATGCAGAATCAGACAGGATCCTTGTAACTCATGAGCACTGTCTTTGTTGTACATGCATTACCAGTGACATTAAAAAACAAATGTATTTCCTGGCAATTATTAAATAATTTAGATAACCTTTGAGATTCTCCCTTATGCTCCCTTTGTATTTATTCAAATTAAGTTGAGGCGGAGTCAAGGGGCTACTCCATTTTCTCCTGGTAGTTATCAAAAACATAGTATATTTATGAGAAGTAACAGCGGGTCATTGTCATATTCTGTTGGCAACCAGAAAGGATCCCGCGTGGTGAGACTCCATTCAGGCTTTCATTTCAAGGGTCACAGGTGGAAGGTCAGGGGTCATGGCGCAGCAGTCACTAGGAGGGGGCATCCTCTCCATGTATGGCCTTATACTTGGACATCTCCTCTGGGAAGACTTTGCTCAGCTCGGAGATGAGAAGACTTTTGAATTTCTGTAATAAAAGGAAAATCTAAACATTAGTGGTTTGTTTATTAGTTTATTTCATTTTATGTAGAAGACAAACCTTTCAAGTAAAGTAAGACCTGATCTTTCTCAGTGCTAGGTAACAAAAAAATGTAAGAGGCAATTAAACATGGAATAAATTATTAACTGATGTGTTGAGTCTATATACAAGTAATTTATCATCACAACATAAGACCATATTAACAGAGAGGGCTATCATGATACACATGACATCATTTTATCATTTTTAAAAACTCTTGAATTGGTTTGGAACTGTTTAATCTGTGAAACAGCTCCTTGGCTCTGTTTGTTCCTTGCAGCGTCATTGGTAGGGAATCTCAGTGATGCTGATGGTATCTCTTACCGTCATGGTGTCAATCTTCCCTTTGACCTGCTCGTTCCTCGCCAAGGCTCTCTCCAGACATTCCTTGGTGTACAGCTGAGGGTTTCGGCCTTGATCAATGTATCTAAAAACATAAAGCAATGATCAGTAGAGGGAAGTGTGATCAAACCAGGATTGATAAATACCATTAACTAAATCTGGTACGTGGCCATTGTTTCCCAGTCATGGCATATTAAAAAATATGTTGGTGATTCGCTATGATTAAGAATGCTTTTTCAAAAAATTATTATTATTAACATTTAAGCAATTCGCCTAAATACAGCACTATCAAGTGTGGCAGCAAAATGTGAACTAATTGTTCAAGTTGAAAATGTAACTTTTGTAGAATATGTATGCCGAATTGTGAAATGGTTTCAGACAAACAAAATAAATGTAATATGAGGCACATAATACAAACACATTTGCAACAAGGTGCTAAACTATAAAACTGATGAATTTTTAAATGAGGTTTTGGCGTGACTTTGACGCGTGCTCCTCCGCCACAAACATACATGCATTCACACCAATATTAAAAAGGCAATATGCGAAGAAAGGGGGGGGCATGTGTGCCTTAAATACTATTAGATAGATTATAAAGGCCAGCTGAGGTTCAGAACTCACTCAAAGACCTCCAGCGGGACGTTGATCTCGTGAAGCTGCTGACGGCACTTCTCGATGTCTTGCAGTCCGGAAATCATAAAATTTCTGACGGGGGAAATCAACAAAGCGCGTTTATTCGAAACTAATTCGCAGACTCGTGATGTAAATCGTTCTCAATGAAAGATGACTCACAGTTTTTGGTTGAGTACTGCTTGGCTGCTGGGCTGGAAGTCGCTGACGATGATCCCCAGCTGTCGAATATTCTCGATAAATTTCTCCAGATGCTCCTCCAGATTATCAAATTTTTCAGCCATCTTAATTAGCTATCAAAAAACCGAATAAATACAGAGAAGAGCTCAGTTTAGAAGCATTCCTTCGTCAAATAAGCTCTGTTTACTGTCAACCGCGGACTCTATAACACTCACAGCCACAGAGTGCTTTACGGCAACAAATTAACCAATCAATGTGGGCGCCGTTCTGTTACCTAGGTAACGACCAATGACAAGCTATCGTTAACCGGCGCGTTGAAAGTGTCGTAGTGCCAGAGTTTTGTCAAGACAATGAATTGAATTGTTCAACGGGAAATTTACTGCTGCTAAACCCCTTACTGTAATATTGTTAAACAAAATTTTAAAAACTTTTTTATTCAAATCGACCATTGAAATAAATTATTGCATTTGAAATGTGTGACAGACCATCTTCAGTTGGGTATCATAAAACGGGAAGACTACAGAATGCTTTATTCACTGAAACGTATATGACTCACTGTATTGTAAATATTCTTGAACAGGAGTTAAATTATAATAACACAGTTACATATTTGAAATAATTTTAGAGGTGATACGAGAATATGCTAGGTCTATGACCTCGCATAAATTGCATTCAAGTTACATATTTGGGCAATAATCTGCAAATGATCTCATACATTCATTTGTTCATACCGTTGAGGCAAGTGCAAGGGGGTGCGCTATATTTAGGAATACGTATAATATGAAAAATTAATTTCTTTAGCTGTGTATTATTAAAGGCCTATTACATGACACTCTAGGCTGAGGAATATTCTCAACTCTGCTTTTTTAAATCCTTTCAATAAAAGGACCCCAATAGCCTCTGTTTAATAATTCATTCATTCATTTTCTACCGCTAATCCCATTAGGGGTTGACGGGACAGCTTTTTTACCCAATGTAAATATATACATATGTGACTGCTGACTATGAAGTTACCGTCAGTGACGTTAATATTAGAGCATCCTGGTACCTTTATGCCTGGTCTGCCAGGAAGCAATGAACATCATCCTCCACAAAGTTTTCAAGAGTGAACCAGGAAATTCACTGCCTTCCTTCAAAATAAGAGTAATGTTACATCCGATCGAGGATGACGTTTCCCCTCATTATGAATAGTTAGTTACAGTAGGAAATACAAACTGCATAGTGTTTTGATTGTGTCATGTTAAGTTATTTTCCCCCTTGTTATTAGAAATATATTTTATCATGTTGTTAATTTTCATAATAAAGCCAACAGTTGATACGTTTATATAGCAGGTTAAGGCAATTTATTATTGTCTTAGCTAATTTCTTAGGAGCTCTATTACAATTGGCTTTATTATAATTGCCAGGTTGAGTGTGTCAGTTCTGTAATTTCATAAATGTTTCTTTATAAATGTATTTACATATACTCTAAGGCATCTAAAAAAATGACTATCATGGGGGTGTTTTTTTTATTTATTAAATTTAACATAATTTAATTCTGAAATTACATGGAAAGTGAATGTTTCAAGCCATTTATTTGTTTTTATTTTATTTATTATGGCTTATGCAGCTGCAGTGATTTATTCTGACATGTAGTTTGTTTTGTTTGTTTGGTTTTTTTTTGGTTTTGTTTTTGAGCTGTAAACCTAAATTATCAAAGTTAAAATGCTAAAATACCTAAAAAGAAGAATACTTTGCATGTAATAAGTTGATATTGAATGTTCACTTTCTCAGAAAAATGAACAGATGCACTGATACAGTCAATGGGACGTACCCGCTTTGGGTGCTTGGTTTACAGGACCTTTATTTTGAAATGGCCCCAGCCGTTGCGCCGGTGAGGAGAGGCGCGCTGGAACAAAACAGGAGCTGCTTCGTCCTCGGCTGCATTAAATCAGGAGCTGCCGCAGCTGCACACACACCAAAGGCTCTCATCCTCCTCCTCTTCCTCCTCCTCCTCCTCCTCCTCCTCACTGCATCTCCCACCAGGACCGGCAGGTTTACTGGATGGTGGAGCCGTTTCCTCTTCTTTTTTTTTTTTTTAACATTCAGCCCGATCGGTGTCCGGTCCGCATAACGGGGCGTTAAAAGGACATACTCCGAATTTGACCCGGTAAGCACGGGCTGCTGTCCCACTGCTGGTCCAACACTGAGTCAGTGATATTGGGAGATGACACATAAAGGAGAACGTATATGTTTCAACGATCAATATATTCTATTTTTACAACAGCTTGTGCGTAACCAGGGTTACCTACAGTGATATTCTAATTTACTCTGCTGCAGTTACTCCTGTGGTAAACCTGTATGTCTTGTAATGTGTAATGAGATAGTTTTAAGTGTAG
Source organism: Mola mola (assembly GCA_001698575.1). Classification (NCBI taxonomy): domain Eukaryota; kingdom Metazoa; phylum Chordata; class Actinopteri; order Tetraodontiformes; family Molidae; genus Mola; species Mola mola. Next base: position 917,291 of record KV751379.1, on the reverse strand, counting down.
TGAGATGATTTATATCGCGCGATGCATTGATATCCGTGCAGTAAAGTCCTGTAGACTGTGACACGGTATGCACCCTTGGTGTTAAAATAGCATCACCTTCTGCGTAATGTATCGTCCTATCACAGAACAACTGCAGCCACAGTCACGATGTCGGTCCACTTGTGCGGGCGGGATGACAGAATCTCTGTGTTCTGACACAACTGGTGCAGTTTGTTGTTAATGGTGTTCTAAAGTGCAGCACTCTTTCGCTGTTTTGCCTCTAGTCCGAGCCCCGTCGAGATGCTGCACTGAAGAGAAAACGGCACAGGCTCCCCGGTCGTGTTGATCCCCAGGCTGCAGTGAACGGAGGAGGGACTTCGGTGCAGCAAGGTTGATCATCAGCGTCAATAAAGGTCTTCTCTGTGAGCAGGAATCGACGCGGAAAGGGCGAATCTTGCCCCTGTTCGGGGGGATCGGCGGAGACATACAGATCCGTGGAAAAAAAATTATGGCCACCCTACTGCGGAAGATCGGTCTGATCCGCCTGCACGACCGAGACACCGAGGACCCGAAGCACCACCAGGGCTCGTTAAAGGGGACCAAGGGAAACCAGAAGAATAACGCCACCAAACACTGTCAGACCGCCAACGAAACCAACATCCTGAGTACCCCGGAGATTAAGGCGAGGAAGCTGGACCAGCACGGAAAGGACAAGCCGTCCGGCAAGGATAAACAGGGCAAGGACGCGAAGGAGAAGCAGCAGACGGGAGGAGGCGGGAGTAAAGCGACCAGTGCCTCCTCCATACCACCGCTGGCGCCCCAGCGGCAGCACTGCACCCAGGTCCGGACGCGGAGGCTGATGAAGGAGCTACAGGAGATCAGGAGGTTAGGGGACAACTTCATCACGGTGGAGCTGGTGGAGGACAACCTGTATGACTGGAATGTCAAGCTGCACCAGGTGGACAAGGACTCGGCGCTGTGGCAGGACATGAAGGAGACCAGCACCGAGTTCATTCTGCTCAACGTCAGCTTTCCAGATAATTTCCCCTTCTCGCCGCCGTTCATGCGGGTCCTGACGCCCCGGTTGGAGAACGGCTACGTGCTGGACGGCGGGGCCATATGCATGGAGCTCTTGACCCCCCGCGGATGGTCCAGCGCCTACACGGTGGAGGCAGTCATGAGGCAGTTCGCAGCCAGCCTCGTAAAAGGACAGGTGAGGGGAGGAAGGGCTGGTGGGTGTGGGTTCCTTGCATGGAATATCATCATCCATACGGCATGTTAATCATCGCTAGCAGATTCATTTTCGGCCCCTGGAAATGAGCAGTTCCGTTTAGGCGTTAGTGCGTCATGCGTAATTAACGCGCAAAACGCCTTTTACTCGTGTACAACCTATGTCGACCGTGGCGAGGCTGTCAGTCTTACATAGATGTCGTTTAGTGGTTTGTTCACTCACTAATTGTACAAATATCTTCAATATATATGGGAATACTAATATTCACACAACAATGAACTGCTGTTTCTCTTAATCTTTTTGCTAATTTAACCCTTTTCTGTGGAAAAACAAATTGTAGCTGCGATTGTCTTTATCTGGGTTTTTTTTTTTTTGTTTGTTTGTTTGTTTTTTCGGGAAACAAGTGATCACTTGCATCATTTTTAAAGGTACATTTATGAATTATTGAAAATAAAAATTTGGAATGCTCTCTTAATTTTTAAGGAATCACAAATCAGTAAAGTGGAGATTATATTATATGTTTAGCCTTTTCATATTTTTTTATGTTCAGTGTGAGCTATAGGTTTACTGTATTACTACAGGCCTCTAGTCTCCCCACCCTACCCCCACCCCCTGCAAAGAGGAAACCTGTGATTGTGAAAATTATCAATCTTTATGTGACTTTATAGTGGCCATTTCATGCAGTACAGCCATCAGTTTCTCCTTGTTGCCAGCTCTTTGCTGCAGTCTAGTTTTGCTCTCTCTTTTTTTTTTTTTTTTATTGCATCCATAAATCAGCATCCTTTGAGAACAAAGACCTTCTGCCATGCAATGGAAAACTTCCCATGCAGGCTGTCCTGCAGTCTCACCATACTTCTTTTAGATCCCTCTAAAGAGAGACCGACTCAATTATTCAGTACATACTGTACGATGATAATAGAAAGTGGATGAATAGAGACAGCAGGTTGCCTACCTACCAGCAGCCCTCAGTGATTTAGACTGACTGGATTATGTAACCCCATCAAATCTGTTTCTCACATCCTCAGAGTACTGCAGCAGCAGCAGCAGCAGTTCTGCAATTCCAACAGACGTGACCACATTCCAAAATGCACTCTTATCCTTGTTTGAACTGTAAGCAGGTTCCCACTCAGATAACAACAATCGCTGCTTTTAAAGAATGCTAACATTTGTGTCACACGGCCGTCATTTCATCTGTTGTCTGCTTCTCTCTCCTGGCCAACTCTGTCCTCTGCTGTCAGCAGGATGACGGCGCTGTGACAGGAGACCTTATGTAAACTGTCACAGGGTTCTCCTGCCCGGCCTCCAACCACCCTTCCTGCTTTTTTTGTCTTTGATGATATAACAGAATATTACTCTGGAGTCATCTGTGGTCATCAAGCGTCCGCCACCAAGAGAGAGAGAGAGAGAGAGAGCTCATGCAACAAAACCAGAAGAGAGCGAGAGCGTGTCTGTCTGTTTTTGTTTGTGCATCTTGATTTACTGCGTTGAGGAGATGAGCGAGCAGCTCCGCAGTGCTCCCTAATTATGTTGCAGTGTCTTTCTTCTCCAGTTTGCTAATGGAAGCAATATTGATTCATTAATCGTGTGTGTGTGTGTGTGTGTGTGTGTGTGTGTGTGTGTGTGCATCTCCTTATCTCTTTGTTTTCCTGTCTCGTGGAAATGTGACTACACAGGAGCTTTCATGTGTTTCTTGTACCAATTTCCTGGGAAACACACTCGTGTCTCGTGTCTCGTGGAAGATGGAGCAACGCGGAACTATATATAAACCTTAACACACTGAATATGTTTGCAAGCCCTGGCCAGCGGTTCACGGCAACAATAGAAATGAGGCTTGTTTAGAAGCTTCCTCCATATTTTTAGCACAAGCGGATACACGCGGTGACAAAGTGGTGAGGTGCGAGCCAACAGAGCTGCACGTGTTTTCACCTGCAGATGTCAGGGATCACACAAGGTTTGACTGAACTAGAGGCAGTCGCTTGTTCACCAGTCTGGCCTCATGGACATTTAGCTCCCAGTTTTAAGCCCATCACTGTCACCATGTACTCTAGCCTGGATGACAGTGACCGAACCTCCACAAGTTTAGGGAAACAGCATCATGTTTGATAAAAGTCTGAGCTAAATTGGTTTTCATATGTATTTGTTTGCTGTAAGTCTAGAGGCTATAAATTACACTGGTGTCATTTAGATTATACCACGTTGTCTACAGCAAAGACGATAACTGATAGATTATTTGACATTGAAAGGTTGTCATTAGATTTATACCTGACTATTCCAGCTATTTTTAAGCTATTTAAGTCATTTATATTTGATTTGGAAACTCACAGGAGACACATCAAAAAGAGGAAGGTCAAAATTGAGGTGAGTGGACCTGTATTTCCCAGAATGCAATGAGATTGCTTATTCATCAGACGTTAATGGGATCTTAAATTACCTTACAGCCCTCACTTGCAGACTTTGGATTAAAGACATGGCGATAACCCCTGATGACATCATTAGGGTTACTTTTTCAAGCCTTTGAAAGTTCCTTCAGTGCCAGAGAAGACAGAGCGCTAGTTAGTCGTACACATGTTCTAACGGGCCGCGTGGTCCTCATAGTGACATAAAGTGAGCTTAACTTAATGTCTGACGTCATTGGAAAACTCTTTTAAAGTCTATGACATTCATTTTCATTCAATCTTCGCAAAGTGCTGACGGTGCTTAAAGGGCAAATTAGACCAACACCTGTTTGAAAAAAACAACAGAGGCATTATCCTTTAATGACCCAGCTGTCAGTCGCACAGGGCTCCCCTTAATGATCTGATGAGGATGACGATGATATTGATCCCTGTTTGTTTATCCTGCCCCCTTGAAGCAAATGTCTAAGTTATGCAATCAACCCCACCCCCACCCACAGAGCTGCTACCCAACATGCACCGGAGCCTTTCCTGCTCTGCCTATTGACCGATCTCCATTCACACGATTACCCAGCAGCCACTTTACACGAGTGTGTACCTCTCTCAATGAGCAGGCGCTTAGCTGAAATAGATAAACACTGACATGGCTCCAGCATAGGCCCGAGGTGCTCACACAAACACACATACACTCTTTGGTCTGCCCATTCCTCCTGTCGTGAGCATATATTTTTTCTTCTCGCCTCCGGCCATCTTCAGATTCATCACACAGAGCCGTTCTAGGAGAGGACTGAGCGCACAATGGCACTGACTGATGGCTCAATTTCGCCCTCATGCTGAAGGCTTGTGCATCAATACACACATTCACAAGCATATTTTCACACACACGCTTCGTCTGCTGTCAGGTAACTCTCTGCTTCTTTTACTGTCTCATTCACACATGCACAACCAACGTGTCCTGTGAAGCGTATTTAAGCAAGTCATCTAATTTGTCCGCCCACACAAACTCAAACACAGCGCCCCAGAACTCGCATCCCGTATGGAGCACACCAAAGACAAAACGTCTATTGTGTGTGAAAACATGAGATTTAATGACCAAAATCTTCAGCTGCCATCGATCGCAGTGGTGCACCTCTTTAACAATTGCCATAATGATATCCATCCACGGCTAGCGGCAGCCATTTTGATGTGACGAC
>KV751379.1:895227-908112 GCA_001698575.1 Mola mola | reverse complement strand
CTAAATTTAGAGCTCACTGTTGCATAAATCAATAAAGATTTCTAATGGCCACGTTAAAAAAAAAAATCCCATTGCTTTATGCAGAGACTGTGTATGATGAATAGAATGACAGTCAGTCACCTCTTTCTCTCTCTCTCTTTCTCTCTTTCATGTTATCCTGTGTGTGTGTGTGTGTGTGTGTGTGTGTGTGTGTGTGTGTGTGTGTGTGTGTCTGTGTAGAAAAGAATGTAATTCCTATGATTTCGATACCAGATGGTACAGCTGAAGGCCAGGCCTCAGTGTGTGTGTGTGTGTGTGAGAAAGGGAGACAACCCTTTAAACAAGAAGACTATGATTTACTGTGAATGACACTAAAGCCTAAAGGGAGTGCTGTCTTTTTTCTTTTGTCCACTCTCTCCGTCACCTCCTGATTATAACGACTGTAAACGTGTTCGCGGTCGCGACTGAGTGTCTGCGTGCACGAAGCCTCGTCTGTCTTGCTCCAATCCGTGTGTAGACTTGGAGGGTCAGTAGAATACACGTTTCTTCAGACATTTAACGCCTCCCAAGACGCGCACGCACATACGCACACGTGATCACTCGCACTTGCAGCCTCGACGTTATCGGCAACACGTAGGGATGAAGAAAGATAGATGGAGAAGTGCTTTCTGAGAAGTGCATGAAAGAGGAGGAGGATGGAGCTGGTGCAAATGTCAGGTGGTTTTCGCAATGGCCAAAGGGAAGTTGGTTAGTTTTCACTGAAGCTGCTGCAGTTAGTTAGGAGTGGTGCTGAGGGACTTGGTGTCTTCTATCCATCGGTGTGTGCAACCATCAGGCCCAGCCCCAGAGAGTCCGTCTGTCGGTCCGGTCCAGCAGGCTCCTCCTGCCTCTGTGTTGCTCTCTGCCAGTGAAATGTCAGGGCCAAAGCTGTTAATTGGCCTGACATTTCAGCTCAGCGTCATTAGAGGAGAGCAGCTGAGAAGGACGAAGGACGTCAAACCTTCCCACTCGGCGCTGACATTTCGTCGCCCTCCACCCCTGGCCGACCTTAAAGTGGAGGAAGCGGGCTGACGACACGTCAACCAGCAGGCCCCGCCGCGTTGAGTCCGAGGTCGCTAACAAACATCCGCAAGTATGCGAGGGCGCGTGTGCAAATGTGTGTGTTTACATACCTGTTGTGACAACAAAACTTGCAAAAGAAGAGAGAGAGAGAGAGAGAGAGAGAGAGAGAAAGAGAGAAAAAAAAAAAAAAAGAACAGCAGCACACCATCTGGTACGTGATCATGTGTGAGAGCTTGTTGGTCTTCTCTCAGTTCGGATAGTCAGTTCAGGGTCGATCGCGTAGTGATCTCTCGGCTTGTCAAGCCCAAATATTATTAAGAGAAAAATATCTCAATGGCTGAGTGTGTGCTGGTTTCCAGAGAATACCCTCGTGATATAGTTTAGATCGGTAGATTGCAGACACTAACTGGATGAACTGATTATGTTGTATTATATCTGCATGTGATATGTGATTGGTAGCTAGCTACTGTATATCTTTTCTCAAAAAAAAGCGACAAAAAACGTGGGGAAAAACAAATGCAAATGCTTCTCTTTTATTTTATTTTTTTCTTTGGTTTCTGTATCGTATGTATATTCATTTTTGTTTCTTTCAAAGCGTCCTCAATAATGTCACATTGTGTTATATGAATGTGTGTATTTTAATTTATTTGTAGTTTGCCAAAATGAAGATTTGAAGCATGTTGCAGGTGTCGTCACAAGAAAATGAGAAGAAAAAAAAAAAAAAAAACTTAAGAATGATAGCCAACATATTCGTGTGATGGGGGAAGGTTTGTGCTTATTTGGGGCGATTTCAGGTAGTAAAGAAGGACAGAAGGCTGCAAAGCCTCAAGATTAGAAACGGAGTATTTATTTAATCAGGAGCGCATCAAAGTGGAATCAAGAAAATTCATTCGCTCCCTTGAATACTTCCTCCTTCCCTCCATGATGTCACTGCTGTCCCTTCCCCATTGGTCCTGCTCTAGATTTGGCTTATGGGTATGGCCAACACAAAGATCTGGACTGAGAGTTTCCCTGGTCACAGATCTAGGATCAGTATGACCTCCCTATGCTTCAGATCGCACCAGTAAAGGGAATGTGCACATCTGACCTGTGATCGGTTACTCTGGGCAACTTCATCCCACTCCTGACTTGAGTGTTTGGTTGAGACCGAGGTCTTAAAAGTTCAAAAAGGTGAAAGGTCGTCGCAAGACCAAACAGGAATGTGCAATAAAAGTTCTTGAAATTAAAAAGCTGTTTGGACTGTGGTGTTGCTTCTTATCGTTAATGGCCCACTTCTCAGCTGCGGTGTCCTCTGCGTGGCCCTGCACTGTCCTACTTCCACTCACTGAAGTCACTAAGATGTGGTTTCTGTCGTCCTCGGTAAGGACGCGCACTGTAATGATCTGCCCGCTGACCTCTCCGGCTTTATGGAAGCACTGTACCCCCTGTCAGCGGGTGGAGGGGATGTGTTAAAGAGAGTGTGTGCTGAGAGATTAAAGCCAGACTCCGACCGAACAGCAGTTTTGCCAAGGTTCAATCGGGTGCACTTAAAAAGAGAGAACACATTCATGAGGAAAATCCTGCTCCATCACTTCACCGTCTTCCAACGTGAGGGCTGTTGGCTCTCTGCATGTAAAGTGTTGGGAGATAACTTTTTGATTGTTTTGGGCTGTAGTGCAGGTCGTGACATGAGTATATGATGAGTGTATATATGTAATATTTGGGACTTTCGCTGGAACTGTCCATGTCCCCGTTATAACAGCACCAACAACAGATGATGTAACAGCATCATGTATGTTGTATTTTATTAGCAGCCGCGGTACGTCGCGCAGAGTCATTTAGGGTTGTGCAGCCTTTGTGCCTCATCCATCTCAACACAGATGATTTCCCATGTTTTACCTGATAAGAACTCTGCGAGGGCATGCAGGGCCTTTTCTTGACTGCTAATCCTCGCTCCTCATCTAGCTTTCTGGCTGTCTCCGGCAATGGAACGTCATACCAATATTATCTTTGAAGAACGGGGTCTGTCTCCAGGTGTGGATGTTGATTATGTTGATAAGGTACAAATATCAGCTGAATCTTACACATTTCTGTTCCATTTAGCATGGTAGAGCCTATCCAGTGAGCCAATATGCACACTTGCAGCACCTTGACTCTGACTCCGTACTGAGTGGAATTTGTTTGCCCTGTTAGTTTTTCCCTACGTGGCTGCTGTGAAAAAGCCCTATTGTTTTTGCAGGCATTGTTTGTTTGCCTGCTTTTGCATGCCAGTACATGTGTCCATGCCCTATTGGTTGATGGTAACGTCATGTATTTACTGGGTGGCTCCAAACACCTGCAAAACACCAGTGTGCAGGCCATTTAAATCATCCCACCAACCCTGCTGACAAATCATTTTTTACCTTCAGAACATTTTTTTTTCCCCCAAAAGGCTTTTTACGTGTGGCAGAAACAACAGCACAGCTGTAGATAATGAAGTGAGTGACGGCTGAATTCCATTTAGCTACCTTCATTTTCAGGGTCCTGGTGTTGTGGGTGCTGGCAAGTTACTGATGAATTACCTGTTATTATCAAGTCAAAATGTGTGCTGTGAGATTCTAGAGAATGCATTTACTGGCAGAATAGATGCTTTCACAGATGGCACCTCAATTCAGTATGTAGACTTAGCAGCGCAAGTGTAAATAATAGCAATAAGAACTGCAATCCATTTATTTCTTTCTCAAAGTGAAGTGGAGGCATGGAGGATCATGAGATACACCTGTGTTTTTCCTTTCACATTAAGACAAAATGATGTGAAAGTGGTCAGCGTCGCCTGCAGAGTGGCTAATTCAACAAATAAAGGGACATTTCAGTATTTTGGGGACAATGTGCGCTTCTTTGACAGGAGAAGAAGCTTCATATCACTCTCACTTCTTATGCGTTACACCACAATTGTCAGAAAACACTCCCATATGCTGAATTTGCACATTCTACATGGGCACAAATACCGACCCGTACACACACACACACAAACACTGCTATCTTCATTGCTGACATATCCCAATTAACTGATTCCCGGGCACTCTTCCCTGGTGCTCATTAGTGGTGGAAAGAGACAACGTGGCTGAGGTGTATGGATCAGAGAGAACGAGGTATTGACGACACCGTTCTGAATCCTCCGAGGAAACGGGGACAGGCAAAGGAGCTTCATTTTGCCGATTAGTCAAAGCTCATTTCACTTGTGTTTGTGTTTACTTCTGCTTGAGTGGATGTTGCAGACAAAAAAAAAAAAAAGTTGTTTAATTGTGAGATAACAAGGCTTGATCCCCTGAAGGTTACCTTGACATAGAAAATACAAAATACAAATACAAAAACAACATCTGCAAAAGCTCAAAAAGAGCCTAGAAAAAAAAGCAGGAGGCAGAGGTGGATAAGAGAGAGTTTATTTATTCAGGTTATTGTTTTTTACCAGCCCCCCCCGTCACAAGAAAAGGTTCTTTATTTGATTTTTAAAAGCAACTCACACTGCAATGAAACGGTGCTGCGACAATCTGAGAGATGCAAGCGATGCCACCTGTTTTAATGGGGCAGTCTGACCAGGAATGGGATTTTGATAGGGGTTAGGAAATGGTGATAAAATGTGTTATACTGTTTAATTCGGGATTATGGATGAAGTGGAGAAGTAAAACCCTCTTATGCGCATTCTAGCCACGCATCCCCTTCAGAGTGTACATCAATCTTTATGATAGGAAAACTAAGCATTAGACAAGGAAAGGGTGTTTTGTAAGAGAGACAGCTTAAATACATGGTTCCTTTAAAGTGGCCCACAGATTACTGCGTAAAGAAGCAGCTGTTTTACTCATTTATACTGTTTAGTGACCAGTCATTACTAGGGAAAACAGCAACGTTCATAATTAAATTATTTATTTACTGTTCAATAATTTATTACCACCAGTAAAAATCTCTGTTATGTATACTGTGGTCTGATCCAAGGTTTACATTTTGTTACATATTACATACAGAATATTTGATTTGGTTGGTTTTGCTTTCATATTATAGCAAACTAGTGGGATACACGTCCCCATACTAATATGTGTCAGACAGCGGTGTTTGTCTTCTATTGTTGTTTGAAAGAATGGAGGTTAAAGAATGAACAGATGCTGTATCTTCAGGTGGTGTTGCAGTCTTTTCTCTCTAAAAATACTTGTACCAATACCACACAGAACTCTCAGGCTCATTTTTCCATTTCCCAGCTAGCAGTGATGATGATAGCCTTCCTCTGTGTGGTCTGAAAGTCCAAAAAATGTTACCACACAAGACACGAACTAGACAATGGTTCAGTTTGATCCAGACCATTCACTGTACCAAAGTCTGGCTTTTTAGTATTTTGGTACATTGAAAAGGCTAAAACCCCTTAGATTAAAAAAAAAAAAAAAAAAAGCTACAACCAACTGGGCTTAGCATGACATTAGCTTAGCTTAGCTTTCACCACCTTTAAAGCTTATTATATAGTAATTCATGTTCCAGCGTTGGATTGAGCAGCCTCATATTAGTGCAATTGAATATTAGCATTCGTAACTCGGTTTTCATTGTATTTTGTTACCCAGAACACACATTATAACTAAAAAGAAGCCAGACCCCTTTCAAAGAGTCCACCAATGCTGCAGTGCCGTTTCTTCCGTAGCCCAGAAAGGACAAATCAAATACTGGCTTGACTGGAACTCTCACATTTTGTTGTTTTGGGGTCTTGGTGAGTGACCTGACCACATCACAAAAACATCCTAACAGATTTTCCTATGAGAGGTTATAGATGTTACACAGCATCTATTGAAAGTTTGCAAAAGACTTGCTAACTTTCTTTAACATTAGTCTTGTTTTAGCCTAAAGTTGCATAACTTTTTAACACACTTGAGCCTGTGTCTTCAGATAGCAGGTTTTTTTGGGGGGTTTTTTTTTAGATTAGTAGTCACACTTTAACATACAGTGCTGAGATCAACCAGAGAAGGGCTAGAGAAATAATATTTTACAAACAGGATCACTGCTTCTTAGAAAACCTAAATGATTAATTACTGTCTTCATCATAAAATTCATAACCAATCAGTCATTGATTGAATACACGTATCCTCTTGGTTATTTAAAAATAGCTGTTACATTGTAGGCCTGATAGCACTATTCGCATAACAATGCCTAGTTTCATCGGCTAGTAGTATTTTTGTCCATTCCTTTTATGTCACTGGGCAAACTGATTAATTAGGTTATCCTTGTAATACTAGGAAACACAAAGACCCTCTGGGAGAAAGCAGAGACACTGAAAAGTTGATTTTGATAAACAAAAAATGGATGTAATAAGACAGTAAAATAAGGCTACACAGCCTGAGGAGCAAGGGCTATGCTTCTTTTCTCCATCCAAATGAGATTACCTTCATTAGATGTGATTTGTGAGTCACCCATTTCCTCTGCACTGTCCTCGCTGAAACATCCAATGCTGAGGAGATTTCCCAGAACATCGCTGTACAAGATCAGCCCTGTCGAGAGGGGAAACACACAAGATATTAGGAAAACCCTCCAGCGATGAATGCTCTTGGAAAAAATTTGGTCACCAATTGGCGACAGACTTAATGTCAGGAGGATCAGTAAATGGCTGTAAAAAAAGGGTCAGAGAAGGAGAAACCAGTGGGGCCAGAGCTCTCTGGGGAGAAGCCATCAAAAAGCCGGTGTTGAATTATAGATCCTCCTTCCATCCCAATACAGAAGTCAATACATTATGCATATGGATATCTTTCAAAATGGATGAAATGCCGGAGGTGCCTTTAAATTGGTGATATATGGATCATCCCTACTGTAATATATTATCTTCTGGGCATGATAATTCCAGTAAGATGCACAACAATATAGATAGGATGGAATCTGTGTATGTGTTAGGGAAAGTTTGCATGAAGATATAATGCAGGCATGCTGACAGTGTGTGTGTGTGTGTGTGTGTGTGTGTGTGTGTCTGTGTGTGTGTGTGTGAGTAAATTAGTTATAGTATGTATAGTCACTGACGTAGGGATTTTCTCTGGTACAAGGTTCTGCTCAATGTTAAGATTTCTTAGTTCACTCTGCTTTTACTCTGTTCACATATAGTATATTGTCATTCACCTTGCTGTTTATTATGTTGCAGTGATCAGCAAGCCTGAATTCAACAGATTTCCCCAACCGCCAAATAAAGCAGAAGTGCATGTAAGTGTATGTGCATGTACGGCCAAGCGTAAGGTGTATGTTACATTTGGAGAAGCAAATATCCCATCGTGTCATATAGTGATTTCAGTGTATATAACAGGTTATCATCATGGAAATGTATTTTTATAGAGAATGATATCTGTAAATATCGCTATTGGCCAAAAGTTTCATATCAGCGAATCCCTTTCCAAAGTGCATGATGTTCTTGAAAAATATATTGTAAAAAGCTATGAATGTTTTAAAATGCCATGTTTGCAGTTCAGGTTTGGTGCTTTTCTATACTAGGTTAGAATATGGTCATTTTCATAAAAGATCCAGACCCGAAATGACAGGTTGGTCATTTACACCTCCAGCTCTATCAAGGTTTATGTTCAGGTCGGTTCAGCTCAAGTTCATACACGATCATTATTTAATCATGAATCCGCTGAAATATCCCTTTTTTCTTTCCTACTTTAAAGAGGAAAGTCTGGAAGCATCATCCTCATCCTTCTGTGTGTATGACAACATAACTGCCTCACCGGTGAGTGGTTTGCCTGAACTTTCCACAATTTAGACAGCGTTATAACTCACACACTTATTTTAACTTCCATTTCATCTGACTATAAATAGTATCATATCAACACATCCAAACTGTGTGTTCTAGCCTTCCTGGTTAAATGATCACAGCCCCAGCTACTTTAAAATCAGGACATGTGTGCAAACAGGATGATGAATATAGATTCCTGGAGAGGAATCAGTCCTCTCTGTTTTACTGTCAGTCTTTCTCTGTCGTTCTCTGACTGTGTCTGTATGTGTGTGTTGGAGGGAGAGTGTTAAACACAGATAGAGTGTAAAGCTCTGTGCTTGTCTCTTATGTAAGCTCCAGCACTGGGATGGAGGCTGCCGAGTGCTTTGGCAGCAACTCGCCCTCCCTCCCTCCTTCTCTCTGTAGCATCTCTGCCATTCCTAGCAGACTGGGGCTAACTATAAATATTTTATATGGCACGGTGCATGTGGGAAAAAATTATTTTTAGGGCCCTTCCAGTGCTTTCACTACAGAAGCCAGACAGCTTTGTGTGTGTGTGTGTGTGTGTGTTTGCGTGCGTGTGGTTTAATTTGACATTTGTAAGCACATGCGTGAAGGACGGCCTCGATCCATTCGATCAGTTGTGACTGCTGTGCACTGGCGACAGTTAGAGTATTGATTTTTTTTTTTTTTTCTCCGGCGAGTTCCTTTAAGGTAGGATACATTATGTTAGCTCTGAATTCAATACACTCCCAGTTTTAAGGACCTGCGTCTCAGTGGAGGGATTTTTACACAAAGTGATCCTTCTCTCCCAAAGGACAATTAGAAAGATGGAGACACTGATAGTGTCAGACAAAGAGCAGGGATAAGGGGGATGAGAGAAAAGCCTTTGTAGACATCAGCTGGTGAAGGATGGGATGTTAAAATGCAAAGCACACCCGTCGCCAAGCCACATAGACATGCATGCGTGAACACAGGCAGCAAACAGTGGCAACACACACACTCTTGTAGCGCTGCAAACAGCCGTGGAAGCAGCCTTAAGAGAGATACAATACAAACGCTGATTGGCAGTCCAGACAGTGGATGCATCGTTGAATCATTAGCCACATCCGTGATGCAATCTGTGTGTTTCCATGGGGGATTTGATTCGAACAACACATGCTCTGGCAAGTTTTGAGGACACAAAGAGGCTGTTTTCCCGTCTGTCTTTGTTTTGCACCTGATCTGTTGAGGCTAAAGCTAAGTGGGTTGCTTACACACACAGTCTTGCCCCTTGCGTGCCTTGGGTGCATCGTCGAAGGGCCACAAATGGGGGATGGATCCCACAGAACAAGCGCCTTAAAAAAGTTGTGTGTTATTTAATATATATCTGTGTCAATTGAGGTAAAATGTGGGCACCTTGAGTCTAAAAAAAGCTTCCCCAGAGGGGAAGCAAAACAGAGCCGCGAATACTATGGCAACAACCCGAGTCGATAGGGTTTTTTTTTTACAGCAAGGTTTTACCTGCATTTTCTCACCTCGAGGCCTACTTCATCTCTTTTCCTGCTTACTTACTCTCCTGTCCTGGTCTTCACCCTGACAGGAGGACAGCAGACATCCTGACTGATAATGAGTGTGTGCGTGTGTGTGTGTGTGTGTGTGTGTGTGTGTGTGTGTGTGAAAAAGACACAGAGAGAGCGTTTGTGTGGTAGTGTGTGTTTGCGTGCCTCTATTGGGATGTTTGGAAGAGTGTAAGGCGCTGAGAGAGAAAAGAATGAGACAGATAAAGGGAGATGTGCTCTCCAGCTCTCTTCCCTCATTTGTTTCCTCTCTGTTACTAAGCAACACCTGCAGGCATGCACTAAATAAAGCCTTGTACCCACTTCACTTCACCACCCCCCACCCTCTAAATCTCTGTCCTTCTCCTCATCGACCTCATCCATCTCCTCTTCCTCTCGCTCATCCCTTAACTCTCCAGGACCCTTACCCCTTCACCCCATAATCCCAGCGCCCAGTTCTTTCCCCTGGCATGACCTGTTCTGTCCTCTGTTATCCTCTTCCTCTTCTGTCATCCTCTCCACACACCGGAAAACAGGTTTTTTTTTTCAGTGTCTGGGGTGACAGAGAAATGCAATGACAGCACTCCTTTGTTTGACAAAAACAAGGTTAAGGACGCAGTTGTCTGTGCTGAGTGTTGTGTTTAAAGACTTCTTTATCTTTTTTGTGTGGAAAAGGGAAACACATTTTCTCCGGTCTCCGGCTGCGGATGATGAAGCCCAGACACAAAGTAAACAGCTGGATTTTGGCTAAGTGAATAATGTTATTCATAGAGCACCTTTCAAAGTGCCTCACAAAAGAAATGTGACATCCAGGCATAAAACACCATGAAATCAAACAAAGAAGCTGTATTTAAAGAATCAACAGATCTGAATTCGAATTTATAATTCGTCCTCACTCAAAACCAGTCAAATACGAGCAAGCTAACATTAAATTGTCAGTAAGTCATCTGTTACACCCGGCAGCTTCATATCATTTTGATAAATTAAAAAAGACAACACTTCACTGCTTCTTCCCGGCCAAAAAATTCCGGGTACGAGCGCTGCCATCTTGCGCTGGTGACGACATTTTGAGCCGGAGTCTGAGAAGTAGAAATGAGGAAGTGGTGATAAAGTTACCTTGGCTTCACCTTTGAGGTGCTCTCATGTCATCCATCTTCATTTATTATTTAGCAACAGATCATCTTTATTATAACTGGTTTGCCTCAGCTGCTCAGCCGATGCAGCTGTCCTACAGAAGCACGGCACATCCACAGTGAATGAACCTAATGAACAGCCAACCGTGTCTGTCTCACATGTGCACCTTTTGGTTGTCTTTGGGGAGCAATAAGCGTTTCAAGGCACTTTTGTAGGAAAAATGAATCAAAGGCTTTTATTGAACCGCTAAAACAGAAGAAAAGGCACAATTATGCTCTGCAAGGAGAACCAAACAATAAAGAAGAGAACACATGGAGCCAATGGGATTTCTTCAGTACATAAAGAGGGCTTGTTATTCCGTCTTTAATGTCTTTTACAATGTTTTTCTTTAGTTTGTTTTTGAGCTGAGAATGAAGAGAAACCGAATGGTAAGAGCTTCATCCGTTAAGGAAGTTAGAATCAAATGGAGACATTGCTGCCAGTTTAGTGTTGATTTTGTGTCGCTCACCTGTTCATTGATTTATTGATAATATTATTGTGTCTTTGGTGAGTCGTCAGCTGATGGGATGAGGGATGAGGTAACAGAAAAAGAGAGAAGGAGCAGCCAAGATCGGCCACTTGGGAGCACAGGCAAGTAAAAGTGACCCCAAATTGTCATTCTAACAAAATATATTTGACTGGACCATCTATAGGATATAAAGGCAGCAGGTAAGTGTAGTTTGTAAGACTGAGCTGTGATCTCAGGTTTGACCATTACAGAGAATCCCAAACCCCTCTTTTTAAACTCCCTCTAAAAACAATCATAAGACACATGACATTCATTCACAGCGTTCAGGCAGACTTTGATCATAAGTCGGATACCAGTTTAATGTTTGACGCTATTCTTTGTTATATTTCAGTGGCAGTTCAGTGTGAGCTCGTCAGTGATGATTTTATAGCACATTAGAGGTAAATTCAGGCCTAAAGTCGAGCTGCAGTGCTGGGAGACGTCACATTCGGACACACACACATTCATACGCGCACGTTTAGCACAAGGCAGCAGGAAAAGAAAGGAAGGATTAAAGCCTGTTGAACGCTGCAGCATCGTACGCTGCAGACAACACTGTGTGTATCAGAGAGAGAAATAAAGGGCGAGCTGCGTCCATGCATGTGTGGAGCAGGAAGGGAGCCGCTTTAAGAAATGTTATATTTTGTGCCTCACGTGCTCACATGAATGCACACACAGGCTTTGCACAATAACACTAACAGACGGAGCCAACATGCATAACCAGAGATTTACCAGCGGATTTTAAATGGGCGAGCAGTTTGTGTGTGTGTGCGTGTGTGTGGAGCTGAGTGGGATTTGGTATAATCCAAACATGAAACACAAGATTCCCCTCCATCACCACACCACCACACCACCCCCTTCTCTCGTTCTCACACTCTCTCTCTCTCTCTCTCTCTCTCTCTCTCTCTCTCTCTCTCTATGTGTGTTTGTGTGTGTGTGTGTGTGTGTCTGTGAATTTGCCTCCCTCTCTGTCTTTTAACATTGCGTAACAGCTTGATTATATAATCCTGAACATATACGTACGTGTGTCCACAAGGCTGAGCACCAGAGCGCATAAAGCGTGCAAGAGCATCAAGCTGCACAAGGGTGATGAAGATGATAATAATGATGATGATGATGATGACGATGACGATGATGGAGGACTGGAGGAAGGGGGAAAAAAAGAAAAGAAGTAGGTGAAGAGAAGACAACGCCCAGCATACTCATAGTCCACATCTGGTCTAGAACGGAACTCAAATGACATGATCTAACATATATTTTGATGTAAATGAATGAATGAATGCACGGTTGCATAGTAGGTAAAACAGAGACTGCAAACCGTCAACCCTGTTGCTACAACTCCCTTTCATTTAACATGATGAAATAGAAATACTGGGTAAGTAAAGAGTGACACTGTGTAAAAGGTGTACATGTAAAAGGATGCTTAGAATTTATTCAGAAAACCATGGTGATAATATGATTGCATCTATTTTATGTTTTGCATTAAACTAAACCATTTTATGTAATGTCAAGTTTAATTCAATAAAATAACCTGCTATTTTTATGGACACTAATGTGGTAAATGGAAAAAAAAAAAAAAAAAAAGATTATTGTGCATTCTGACATATATAGTACTTCCTAAGTTATCCAACGAAAAAGAAATTTCATGAGATGGCAGAGTTAGAGAGTGATTTTTAAAATTCCAAGACACTCAAAACATATGTCTGGGATTTGAATTTCACTGGATCCGAATCTCTGACTGTAAATTTATGGAACTGCAGAAGATTCGTCAAATGTGTCGACATAGTACCGGAAGCACAGTGACTCCCTCTGAATTCACTTTTGTAATGTCACGGTAGCTGTGCAAAGTTCACTCCTCAAAAAAAAATTCACTTAATGGTGAAGACACATCAAAAAAAACAAACCCTGTAGAATCTGTTATCCCTGAGCTCTTTTGTGCA
>KV751379.1:862509-895217 GCA_001698575.1 Mola mola | reverse complement strand
CTTTAGGAATATTTAACTCAGCGTATTTCACAGTGGAATGGGGTAGGTTGGGACTAAGGGAATTTATTTATTTAGAAATTTTTACTGTTTTTTTTTTAATTATTTCATTTATTTATTTATTTGTTTGTTTTAAGATAATTTTCTTTAAATGCCTGGTGTGTCTTTTCCATGCTTGTATCGGTCACTATGTTATTATTAATGACATGGCTGTATTGCAATTCAATTGCAAATTTTTCAGTAAATCTATATGGTTTGTACTGTACGTATGTGTATATACAGTATGTACATACACATGCTTATTTCTGTGTGTATGTGGATATATGTTTAGAATTCATCCATGGGTCTATTTGATTTATTGAGGACAGTGCTTGATTTTGTCATTCAATTAGTTATATTTCTTATATATTATTTGCTCGTAGATGCCCCGATATATTTATACGCCTGCTATGGTATTGTGAGTGGTTAGCAATTGATGTACAACTGCACACTACGAAAACAGTTAATAAAAAGTTGGTTACACACACACACTGAAACTGCCATGAGACTGGAGTATTTTTGTCCAGTTTTACATTATTCCAGCTCCATATAACCTCAGTTTACCCAAAAGGTTTCGCAGGTTCTAGAAAATCTTCCTCATGTATAAAACAGATTTTTCATTACTGGTTACTGGTTACATTTGTTTTGTCTTTATGTGAGGAGCAACTTCTGAGTGAAGTTTTGTGTCAGTCGGTCCAGCCATTGAATCAAAACAGCTGGAATTTCACAACCCAGGTACACCACGGAGTTGAAATTGGTGACCTGATAGTAGGAGTAAACATTCTCCCATGTTAGACATCACATCTTTAAGGTCACGTCTGGTGTGCTTTATGTTAGATTAATAAGAAATTTTAGCTTTCATGAATAAATCTCATATCAGCTTCCCCAGCTCGCAGTCGATGATGCCAGGAGTCACCATGGTCCACAGGAGAAACTTGACTTTATGGAAGATCGTGGTGAAAATAGGGGAGACGGGAACCTGGCAACATTATTGTATTATGTCGTGCACTAAATAATGAAAAACAAGGCCAGACACACAGCTGGGGAGTCTGCTACTGCTTCAGTGGCCAGAGAATGTGTCTGATATTAAAAAGATAAGATCCTCGAGCCTTGAATTAATCATTTCTGTCACGTTGTTGGTAATGCTGGCACAAAGTTCCCAACTGGTTTGTATGTTTCCCACAGTCTGAGATCTCTTCGTAGCCCACGATGAAATCTTTGAAATCAAGTGGACCGTGCTTAGAAAATAAGATCATTTCCTGGTCAAAGTAAGGTTTTTAATTACTATTCATATTTTTCAGCTATAGGATGGATCGCAAGTCCATTTTATAAATTATGTCACAAATGTCTTTTTTTCCAATATTCTGGTTGTGTTGTTTTCAAAGGTCGAAAGATGGATCGCAAGTCCATTTTATAAATTACGTCATAAATGTCTTTTTTTTCCAATATTCTGGTTGTGTTGTTTTCAAAGGTCGAATGTTTTTGATGCAATAACTTCACTGCCAGATCTGCTTCTGATAGTAAGACATCACCCTCCTGTTGTTGAAAGACTTTTTGCACTTCTTTCATCACAGTTTGGCCACATCCTCTCTCTCTCTCTGGGCTGAACTCAGCCCACTTGTCAAATTGGCACATTTGACAACCAACTGATCAACTCTAAAAGAAAAGGCTTTAATCTGCAACAATACCCAGAAAACAGGCTGGGGTTGTGCTATGTGAACCGGACTGTTCATCTCTGATATGTCTTCAGAGCCTCAGTAAAGTGGAGGCTAGAAGAACAGAGCTCCACTGAAAAAGAATGAAAGAGAACGAAAAGAAGGGACTTAAACTGAGCCGATAGTTTGAGAACATTTTAGAACCTGAGCTTTGGGCAGCTGTGAAGTGCTTTCAGAGAGCTCTCCCAGCGAGCAGATAATGAAAATGGAAGGAGGAAGTGAGTGGTGTGAGCATGGTTTGAGACAAGGACTGGATGGAAATTTAAACAGAAAGTGAGACGGGATGAGAGGAGAGGATGATGTGGAAAGACGACATAAAGTTAATGCATGTGTGCATTCAATGTTGTTAGAGATCACTGTTGCTGAAAGGCACAAGGCATCATTCATGCTGACAAACCAGCACGCACGCTTTAAACACACATCCTCACATGGAGGCTTAAGTAGAACACACACTCCTGGGCTTACAGACAAGTCAATTACTCAGCCACAACTTTATCTCCAACTTTATCTCCAAACCTTTCTCTATCTGTCAAATTCAATTTATTCCTCCCTACCCTCGCTGTAACCCTCTATCCTCTCAACTCCTCGCAGCTTTGAGCGTTGTCCTCCACTTAGCTCAAAAATGATTGATCGATAAAAGAGAAAAAATACATTCTATGTGATTTTAAACAAGACCACTCAGAGAGCGCAAACCTCCACCAAGGTCAAACAATCCCTGTTTTATGAGGGACACCTGAATAAAATGTCATTAAAACACACCATACACTCACAGGGGAAAAGAATAAAAAAAAAAACCTTAAGCCTTTTTAATTTCACTGCTATTTAATGCAGCGTTTTCTGACACTGAACTTTGGCAGATAATAAAAATTAGTTGCCACTAAATTTCTTTTTTCAGATGTGTTACAACCGGCTCACAGGCCACAACAAAGGAGAGAGATTTACACCGAATAATGGAAGCTTTTTAACAAATATTTATTACAGCCAACAACAAACTACATAATTATGAGGATGAGGTGTGACTAGTCGAATCAGTGATGTGTGCAGGTGCACGGGTGCAGTGATCTATCTCTAAACTCTAAAGAAACTAAGGACAACTGAACAAAGTGGCAGGGCATGTTGCTGCCGGGGAGTCTGCTGTCAGAGAGCCAGAGAGCACACTGGTGTTTGAGCAGAGGCTTAAGTAACTGGGACGACTGGCCAGGTGCTCCCAATTGACCCAGTTTCCCCGACTCCATCCAGCAAAGGTCCTGCAAGACAAAACGCAGGTAGACCATATACAGGGCCAAGCAGGAGTAGGCTATGTGGCTGTCACAGATAGCAAAATTATCTTAAAAGATGTTCTTTAAGATAAAATTTGGAAGAATTCTGCCCAGAGTATCTTGATATATAGTGATTTTTACAAAATCACCTGTTGTAACGTTGACCTTTGACCTAGCAAGGTCAAACTTCTTTTGGGATTACCATAACCATGACACAGTTGTACACACTTATACACTTGGTGGTGTAAGTTTGAAGTAAATTGGATGAGTTTTGACTGTAACAGAATAACTTAAATTTCATTTCACCCAATGTTAAAACACAAAACTAAAAATTTTCTGACCTTGAACTTTGACCTATATGGCCCAAAATGTAAGACCACTGCCAAAAGGAACAAAAATAAAGGTCAAAATCAAGGCAATTCACAGAAACTGTGGATGGTAGGCTGATAAAGGACAGACTAACCAAAATGAAAACATGATTTCCTTGGTGAAGGTTTAAATCTGGGTTCTGACAAGAATCTGTAGCGTCAAAATCACAAGGGGTGAACCTGATTCATCCTTAAGAATTCATTTTTTTCTTACAGTCATGTCCTTCATATGTTCTTATAAATTAAAAAATAATCTGCTTTTACTGAATAGATTTATTTATTTAGAATGGCATTTACAACTTGGCATCTTTCTTAAAATTAGCATAACATTATAATTCACATTAAACTAGACAACTACAACTTCTTTGAGAATGTTTGCGTTGTTTCTGTCCTCAGTCATGTCTACAAAACCTCTCATCCTGTAGCAACAAACCAAGGGCATAAAGGGGGAAAAGGTGAACAGCTTCCCAAGGCCCATATAGGCCAGCACAAATCATGTTTATCCCAAAATAACTTCTAATAACTACATTTTATTATGATCCAAAATATCATTATCTATTAAAGCAACAAAAATAAACAATTTATTTATTGCTTCAAAATTAGCCTGGTCCCTTATTAAAAAAATAATTGTCAATACATTCTGGACGTGTTTATGTGTATCCTGATATATGAGTAAAGCTAAAGCAGGTATGAGGAGGGATGATTCACCAGAACGTTTCCTGTTGTCCTCTCCGTTGGCCGGCTTGGCAGCAACTATTCGCTTTCTGTTACTCCAGCGGGACTCCCCAACGAGGATGTTACCAACATAATTTCAATATGATTGGAGAGTGCAAAATATTCAATTAATGGCTGAAGAGAAAAGAGAACAAGACATAGTGCATAGAAAACACAAGTAGACCAGATCTTAAACTACATTCAAATTTTTATTAGAACTAGAATGGGACCTAGCAGAGCACAGGCCGCTACTTTGCCCCTCAATGGGGGATCCAAAGCAAAGTTTTATGAATTCTTTCTTTGCCTGTTCCCCATCCTCCCACCAAGTTTCTCTGATATCCATCCAGTAACTTTTGTTTAATCCTGCTAACGCGCCAACAAACAAACAATGAAAACATGGTGTCACCTGACGGAACAGAAAAAAGTTTCGCCAGTTTCAAGTGGACTTTATGTTCAAACACAAAGTGAACCACAGCCACAGTTCCTTGTTGTTTGATAAAACATCACAAAAGGAAAATTTAGTGACACTCATGTGGGTCATTATTTTCTTACAACACTAATCTCCATTTGAGGATCTTTTTATCCTTTTCATCTCTGCCCTCAGCCACGTCACCCATTTATCAACCACTTAGTCTGTCAGTCACATCTGTCTCTGACGATTAAGATGGGCTTGGAAATCAGCTTATTTTGGCAAACAGAGGACGGAAAACACACCACAACTTGGTTTGCGCCCCCCCCATGGCTCTACAAACAGTCCATCACAGGCATATCCACAGCTGAGGGAATCCATACAGCCAGAGGCATGCACTTCGGAGGTCACAAGTCAAAGTAAAAACACAAAATGAAGGAGACGAGCTACAATGGCAGATGAATAGGAGAAATGAGGAAGCAGAGAATGAGATGGAAGCCGAGTCCATGCTCTCTTCGCTCCCTCTGTTCTCACCACGGAGAGGTGAGGGGGCTGGTTGTCATGGCAGCTGTACTGGGCAATAAACAGGAGTCCTCACCGCAATCCAGAGCAGTGGGGCTGCCGTGGCAACTGATGAAGCAGAAACATTGTTGCCCCAGCTTTTATTTAGTCTGAAATACCACAACTTCTGAACTATTAAAATGATCAGCAAAAATGTTCACGTAGATATTCATCATCCCCAGAGGATGAATCCCAGTAATCTTTGAGAATTATGAATGACTGCTGATGTGAAATCATTTTATGGAGCAGAATTCAGCTGTATAAGACGGTATTCCATTCAGTTAGGTCCAGAAGTATGAGGACAATGACACCGTTTTTATCATTTTGCTTCAATACACCACCACATTGGACTTGAAATAAAACAGTCAAGATTTGATCAAAGTGCAGACTTTCAGCTTTTATTTAAGAGGTTTTACAAAAATATGGCATTTACCATTTAGGAATTAGAGCTCTCTTATACAGAGTACAGCGATTTTTAAGGGGCTTGCAAGTATTTGGACAGTTGACTAACAAGCACTTTCATGGTCTGGTCTGGTCCATTCCCTTACTTCAAGACAATTGATGCAGATGAAAAGAGTGGCCAAATTAATAATTTTGTACAAGAATGCACTGGTGAGCTCAACAACATAAAAAAGCCTGGAAGACGACAGAAGACAACTGAGATGGTAGACTGCAGAATGCTTTCCTCAGTGAAGAAAAACCCCATCACAACTTGCAGACAAGTCAAGAATAGTCAGGAGAAGGTAGGAGTATCACATTAACAATCAAGTCTACAATCAAGAGACGTCTTCATGAATGTAGATGAAGGTTTACAACAAGGTGCAAACCACTGGTAACATTCAAGAACAAGAAGGCCAGATTAGACTTTGCCAGAAAAGATCTAAAAAAGCCTCCTAAATTCTGTAATCAGATTCTTTAGACAGATGAAACCAATATAAATGTGTTTCAGAATGATAGGAAGAGAGCATACCACAAGCATACCACATCATGTTTTAAACATAATGGAGGCAGTGTTATAGCATGGACATTACGGCTAGAAATGAAAGAAAGTGTCTCCAAGGTCTTCGCTAGAGACACTTTGCCAGTTTTTCACTTTGAAATTTTAGAGTGTAAAACTTCAGGGAATGGGGTCGGTTAAGTTGAAAATACCAAATTCAGATTTGTCCACTTTTCCACTATTATTTGATCTGTCTGTGCTGCCTCTGTGTCTTTGAACTTTTACATTACAAACATTAGCATTTTAGAACTGGCATTCTCATTAGTTTTCCAAAAAAAAAATGCAAATACCAAAGTAAACACTTCAAAAATTGTATTGAAGTATACAATTTCAGAAAATATTACCTCAACCACAATTTTTTCCAAATTTTGAAATACTTGAACTGCAAATACAATATGTTAGCCATATCTTTGATTGCTATTAATCATTATTGGTTGAGCCCAAATCTTGAGTGTGTAAGTTAACGCTGCGGTCACTGAAAAAATACTGTTGTGTCAGTTGTCGGCTGTGTTCAATCAGTGTCTCTTCAGAGAGATTCATTTTCCTGCCACCCTTCCATCAATCTGCTAACTTGACTTTAAATACATCACTTCAACTTTAGAAACACTTGTTACTTTTTAATGTGAAATTTTATTATAAATGGCCAGTTAAAGAACAAAATAAAAATGTGTAACCTTTGGAAAATCGTCCACTTTTAAAACATAATTTAACTTATCAGAACCTAATCAATCCCTTCGCCGGCATTACTTTTATACTTCAAGAATGAGCTTAGAGTTTAAGAATTTCACAAGTGACAGTTAACATTCACTGCTGTCAATCAACTCAATTTTACTGCCTAATTACAGATTTGGGATGGTGGTTAATTTAACCTTTTCTAAACATGAGAAACTGAAAGAAAATAGATTAACCATAAAATACAACTTACTAAAATAAGAGAAGCCATTTATCTAAAAACTGAACTGAAGGTGCTCCGAAAATCGAAAAATGCCAATCGAGTCCATCTCTGGGAGGGAATCCTTCTGTCAAAGAAACACACAGAGGTACATCGTCCTCTTCTTCCACCCAACGTGGTTTTGGACATGGCCAACAACTCTTAGAGCTCTGATACATTTTCAATCAGTCCACTTCTCCACTCTCTGGGCCGTCTCTTCTACAGCCTCAGCTGCTACCCTCCCGGTTGCCGCTGTCAGCGTTTGGTTCTGGTGATCCATTTTCAACACTGTTCTCCAAGTCCATCTCCTCCTCTTTTTCCGCTGCCCGTTCTTGCTCTGCATTCTTTTCCACCTCTTCTTTGCCTTCATCCCTTTGTTTCTGGCCGAGGCCCTGTTTGTCTCTGAAGACCTCCACGCCTAACATCCGGAGGTAATGAAACCTCTCATTACGGGGGACAAAGGCTCGGATGGATGTCTTTCCCCTCCATCCACACAGCTGGATGGGACACTGAGGCTCTGCTGTGTTGCTGACAGAAGGTTTAGTGAGGGTTAGAAAAGGACATCACTTTAAAAAGGATATAGGCTAAATATACATTTACACACCTAAAATCTAAAAAAACAACTTACTTTGGGTTGGGAATGTACTTCAACACAATGCTTCCCATATCTGTGGAGGGAACATAAAGATTAACAACTTGGAATCAGCAGCTGATTATTCCAAAAAACCCACTTAAATGTTAGATCTCCATAACACTCTCATTGGAATCTGACAACTGCCCGGTGTAACAACGCTTTTCTTTTCCTGGGACCACTCAGCTAAACACTTGTCAGGCTTTTGGGTCGATGAGTGTTATGAGGCAATCGTGAGGGAGACAGAGCATTACTCATTCACTTTCCCCTTTCATTTTATGCCAGCCAAATCAGAAAGCTTCTAGTCACTAACCTATTACTCTAACCTCTAGGTCCCAGATTCTACTAGCTGTCAGTGTCAAAGGGAAACCAGCAGTGGCAATATCTCGAAGATATTATTACTCAGCTCAAAGTGGTTATTTTGTTGGAATAGGTCTTATATTTTGGATTGACAAGCTTTGTACATGTGTACCCATTTTCTTGGCCTGACTGCGAGCGTCATCCTCCAGTTTGCTGAGAAAGGGGTTCTCCTGGGTCAGCAGCACTTTAATGTCCTCCACACTCACTCTGATTATCCGGGATCGAATATATGGCTGGAGAGTATAAATACCCTATTAGGAGAGAGGAGAGATGTGGTTGGCAATCCAAGAACTGCACAACAAAATCAGATTCTTTAGAGGAAAGCAGTGTACATAAAACGCATTCATGCTAAGTCTGAGTGTGAGCTGAGTATGGTTTTCATCTTCTCCAGTAGTGTTCACTGTCTCTGTGGGGAATACAGTGATGACAAGAAAAACAACTTAACGGTTATTGGAGAAACTGCTTTTCTAACAAAATGTTTCATAAAATCACAACATTTACAGAGTGCTGAACTCACACAATTCTAAACTATTATGTAGAGGTCTGGCCAGGAGCTGGGAAGCCAGAATTGAGGAATTCAGGACTCTAAAGGACCCTTGTGCTTTATTACAACACCACTCAATAACACACTAACAACAGATTAACCATAAAAAAAACAACACATATTTGCCAAAATGCAGATGAAAACTTTGAACTTAAGTTTAGATTACTGTAATTTTTGAACCATCCATCCATCCATTTTCTACAGCTTATCCTGTTGGGGGGGGGCTGGAGCCTATCTCAGCATCTTCAGGCGAAGGCAGGGGGCACCCTGGACAAGTCGCCAGTTCATCGCAGGGCTGACATATAGACAAACAACTATCCACACTCACATTCACACCTACAGGCAAATTAGAGCGACCAATTAACCTAACCCCCACTTTGCATGTTTTTGGACTGTGGGAGGAAGCCGGAGTACCCGGAGAGAACCCACGCAGCCACAGGGAGAACATGCAAACTTCGCACAGAAACGCCCTGACCCAGGAATCGAACCCAGGACCTTCTTGCTGTGAGGCAACAGCGCTAACCACTGCACCGCCCTAATTTTTGAACCAATTAGCTTATTATCCAGGGCGTCTTAATAAGGCACCAGCAGGAAAGAAGAACTACAAGTCAACAACAGTGTATTGTAGAGTCTGTATTCATTATAACCCCCACAGCTATGTCTGCAGAGAGAAAACAGTTCATTTATAAAAGGAAGAGTATGCATCTCAACAAAATCGATGAAAACTCATGACTGCAACAATTAAGTTCTTATCTGAATGTAAAGCTACTTATCTGGACCCCCATAAGGAAACAAATATTAAGTATATTTTTCTCTCTTTGGCAGGCCAGAGCCAAACAGTTCACCAACATAACGCCATAACAGTGATGCCTCTTGGATTAAAGAAACTTGGAGGAGTTCTCCAACAACTCTTGAGATACCTTCAGCAACAAACATACCACACTTCAAACTCCACCAATGTTACTTCCTAAGTGGGCGTGGTCACCTCTGATATCCGGCGCCACTGGGCAACAATTTTACATGTTACTGAAGTCTACTGTTTGCTTTGTTGCCATAATTTTTTTTCTCCTCCTAGATTAATATGCCAATATATTTATTATATCAAATTTCCTCCTGATTTGTTTGAAGAATTGCTTCTGCAGTCTGCTGTCTTCAGTCTCTCAAAACAGACACGTACCAAAAGTCCAAAACACAATTCCCTTGACATTCTCCATTGTTGTTTTTTTGTACGAGTTATGCGTTGGTAACTTTACAGCAATTTTCCAAAATGACACTAGAACAACCAGCTACATGGCAGAGAAAAAGGGCCATCCAATACAAAAAAATCAAGTAGAGTCAAGGAGAGTTGGGCAGGTACCTTGCAGTGGAAAAGCTGCAATTAGGAAGTCGCCCTTAATGTGTCATCAAATACGGTTCTCCCATAACAATGAATGACTCCGACCTGCTGCTACTCTTATAGAGGGGCATGGCAGTGAAGAAACCCACAAGACAGAGATACAGGAAATAATTTGTCAGTGGGTGTCTTGTTCCTGAACTGTCACAGTTTGATAGAGGATCCACAGAGCAGACGACATTTTATTTATCGCGTGTTAATTTTTTCTCTTTGCTGACAGCTGGGCAGGCTACCCAGCGATCAATGTCAGGAGAGATTGTTCCTCTACCTTGGTGAGCAGGATCGAATGTGCCATCTTAATTAGGAATCCTCACGTAGATTATATTCCTTGGTGATAGGTGTGTGCGCTTAAAGGTGGCAATCAGTAACCCCAAATCACAAGGTTGATCAGGACAGTGTAAAAATGTGTTGCCAAGATCTCTGAAAGATGCTACTCCACAAAGAACATATGACTTAACAGAAATACATAATTACACCACGAAAGATTTGAGTATGAGAAGTGGTGCTCAAGGTGCAGAGTGTTTTTACTACCTCCTGAGCAAGTCTGAAGGCACAGCCAAACTCCTCTCCATCACTGTTGCGAGACCACACCTTCACTCCTGTGTTAATTACCTAAGAAACAAGCAGAAGAGACAAAAAAAAGTTGCACAAAAACACCACAACATTGATAAATTCTACTGGCGCACTACAATTATTAATACCCATCCGTGGAAAAAACAAATAAAGGGCGGTTTAAAAAAATAAATGGCTTCATATGCAACTTGTGTTTTTTTAGTACTACTAATGTTCAAACTGCCTTGTGTAAGCCATAGACTGTACACATCACAACAGTGTGTGTAAACACAGTGCAGCTGGTCTCTGGTGTCGCAGCAGGAGTGGGAGGCAACTGTCAGTGTTCTGCACAATAAAATAATTATGCGTGTTGAATTCTTTACCTGCCCTGAGGGAAGTGAGGCTATAAATATGAGCTTTGCATATTTTAATATGTGAACATTAAGGGACGAGAAACAGCTATTAAAGACTCTTAAATTGTTAACATTATGAAAAGCTATTTCACAGATTTTGTCCATGAAACCTGAGATATAATAAAGGATAAGCGAAGTGAACATTATGGATGTACCAAACGGGGATCATGGGCTAAATTATTTAAGAGCCTGGTATTGATAAGCTCAGGCATTACTGAAGAAATTAAGACATTCATTTTGGTATATTTTTACTATCCATGATCCAGAAGAGGGAGATCTTCAAGAGACGAGGCAAACTTTTAAGCCTGGGTACACTTCACTAGAGATGATGCAGCCAGTGTTAACAGTACCGAGTGTGTCACGTCTTTTTCCTCGGTGTTTGGAAGGATTATGTTACTTCTACATGCAAAAATACGTCATATAAAAGCAAATAAAATGTTTTTGACAACCTCATTCATCAAAAAACACCTGCAGAAACAAAATCAATTAAGTTACAGCTCATGTCCATAGAAGTAAATATTCTGAGTAGCTTAAGAGATGAGTAAATTTGGTCAAAAACACTGGGGCTGGCTGGCAACTAACTCTCCCCGGAGTTAATAGTAATTTGTTAATATACTTTCAATCGTCTCAATAGAATGTGAATTCACATACACTACGTATGAGAAAAACAATGTTTATCCAGTCTTCTTTTTCCAACCACTGAAGTAAGATTGATGACCAAAGTAGTAGTAGTAGTACTACTACAATTTCTAATTAAAATCGTAACCATTTATGATCACTGGGAAAATATGCCCCACTTTTAAATAAATATATCCATAATGAATGCCAATTAAAAGTGACTAAAAGTAAGAACATGAATCAAAAATAAGGAGAACAAAGAGACAAAAACAGCCAACTGTGCAGGTGCTATTGGCTGCAGGGCCAGAGGGATTTGGGAGGGACTGATAGAAAAATGTCCCATCTTAGTGCTCTCCCACAGACATGGCTATGTGCAAGTTCAGGTTACCGCACCTAAATTTGAACTGGCCAGAGCTTTCACACTAACTTTTGAGGTTCCGAAAAGTTGGTTCACATGGGAACCAAAAAATAGCTGGTTCTTCCTTGCGCACTATGACATATCTTATTATAAAGAAGGAGGTAAACAAGCAGCGGTTGCCACCAACCATTAAACAAAAAACTAGAAGACGAGAGACAAAGAAGGATGGAGACCAAAACTACATTGAGGAAAGTCGCTTAGTGGTCTGCGGAGGAAAAAAAAAAGTTTGGTTGTGATTTGGGCATCCATGAGTTTAGGAGAAACTCGAAGGCAGCACCTGCAAAACTCTGTATGCGGAACTGACAGATGAGGTGGTAAAGGCTGGGTTCGCAAGAACACCAGATCAAATCATAATCAAATTTTAAAAATGCGTTACACATTAAGTAACGCCGTCTGATGGTGACGTCAGCTTTGGGATCTTTGGTTTCGCTTGGACCAGTCTGAACAAGGGCTGGTTCACTAGAATGCACTAATAGGTTCTCAGACCCCAGAACGGAACTAGAGCCAGGCCAAGACCGCGTCGGTGTGAAAGTGCTATCTGTTAGGTCACTACATAATATACAAACACACATACGAAATAAATAAAAACTGATGTATATGTTTTTGTCTAAAAACTGGCTTTTGCACTTCCATTATTATGATAATGTAGTTTGTTCCACTACAATGCTGCTTCTGATCAATATTAGATTTTCAGTCACCAGGACAGACTTGGTCCTTTACCTGCATCTATTTTTTAAAAGAAATGTTCTGTCATCATGAAACCGTCCTGTGTCTGAAAAAGAACACACACCTTCATACGCTCACTGTTGTTGAGGAGCACATTGCGGAGCTCTTTGGACACCATGTACAAGTGTCTCTTCTTGCCTTCATGCGTCCGGGTCAGAACGTTGAGCTTAGGGAAGTCGGGCGACAGATCATAGAAAGATCTAGACGAAAAACAGAAAACCAAAAACCAAACGTTTTGCTACATGAAAATCATTTCCACCTGTACTTCACAGAGAGGTACTTACTGTATGGTGGTGAAGACAGGGTCATCTTCAGTAAGGAACACAAAGGGGTCTTCTTTATAACCAAACAGCCTCATCTTCTTAGAGGAGGGTGGCCTTGAAAACACAGACACACGCCTTAAATTATCTCAAATGTCTCCCTTTAACATTCAAATAAGCATTTTTCATGGATTATAATGCAGCAATATTCCACTTCAGGTCAACATGACTCACCCACACACTCCATCTTGTATGGCAGGGGTCGCTGGGGCCAAGGACACTCTTTTAGGTGCCTCCTCTTGTGCCTGCCCGTCTCCTTTCCCTTCTGGGCCTCCACCCTCCCCCTCCTTTACAGCAGTCTCGTGGAGGTGGGGAGTATCTTCAGGGGTTGAGGCCACCGGAGAATCTCCAGTCTGGGTTGCTGAGAGGGATGAGACGTCCTTCCTCAGCTGGGGACAAAAGGGGTCCCAGCCGTGGTTAGCAAAAAAGAACAGGTGAAGGATGCAAACAGGAGAAGGGGGTTGTGTTTGTGAGGAGGTACCTTGGGATATCTTTTATTCCAAGGCATTGGGGCCTTCTTCACCAGCACGGCAACAAAGAACCCCCCAGTGTTCTGGTGATGTGGCAGAATCCTCATGCTGACGAACGCACACAAACACATAAATATTAATTGTGGTTTAGTTATATGGTGCAGATAAACAGGGATTTTTTTTCTGTTTGGTTTTAGTTTTAAAATAAAAGATGCTTATTGAAGTGTGTGACAATAGCGCCACTTGCTGGCCAGTATCATGCCAGTCTGAGCACAAACAGAAAAGCAGCAGATAAATGACATCATTCCCTATTTGAAAGTGTGTAGGTGTGTGCTGCAATACTCAGGTAATGTCTCTGGCATTCATAAAAAGAAAAAAGTGTGGGCACTTTCTGCTTTAATGAGAACAAAATGCTCTCAGGAAGAAAAACTAAAGATAAAAAAGCTGAACTTAGACAATTGTTGGGAGGGAAAATAAAGAGATGGATCATGTTGAGTCACCTCCTTGCCACCAAACTCACAGTGTATACAGAAAACACTGATTATTTTGGGTACTCAAATGGGATTAAACAACACTTCCTTATTTTGCTGCTAATATTTGTTTTGGCTATTTAGCCGTAACCCTTTGGAAATGAGCCGACCAAGTGCACCTAAATATAAATGTTAGGGAATCAACATTACAGGAAAGAAACTGACTGCGTGAGCATGTACGTACCATCTCTCAAGGTGCATGCTGAAGAGTTTCTCTGGGTCTTTTGGTGGAAACATAGTGGGGCGGATCTGTGTGTGGCGGCTACTTGGAACCTCTGACCAATCTGAGTACCACTGGCCCTCCTTGGTCATCAGCTACAGAGACACGGGGCATTTGCTTTAGCGTGCAATCCAGTCAAAGTCATTCACAGTCAGAACACTCACCTACAAAAACCTGTGTGATTTTGAAGGTGAAGTGCTTCATTTTCTCTTTCATGGTTTGATTATTAGGACTGCCAAAGACTAAACGTTTCAGTACCTTCCAGGAAGTGACCCCAGGCATCCACTTCAGCCCTGGCAGATCAGCTGAGCTGTCGGCGAGCTCCAGCGCTCCTGGCAGTGGTGGTGGGAAAGACATTACAACTTGGCAAGGAAATACAGACTAAGTGGTTATATTTAAATGTTATTTTCATATATTTCACACTCATTGTATGTACTTTACATATACTCCGACTCAGGAACTGAGGAGATATTGCTGTAAGTTCTACGGCTCCACTAACTCCAGTGTTTTGTATTAGCGGCCCAGTTTTACAATATAACATACAATGTTGAAGACTGCCATGGCAGTAGGAAAATACAATTTTGTTCCTTGGCAATCTTACCAGTATTATATGATGACAGAAGTGCTGTGAAGACTTTTAAATGTGTGCAAATACACAATTTCTTCATCCAGACTAGAGACTCATTTGGCTTAATTTTCTACTACACTAAACTGGATTTTCAAATTGATCCAATACAGACCTACACACATACGTTGCATCATATCAAACATTGTCCACCTTTGTTGAAAGGAATGCTTGGTTCTTATAAATCAAAAATAAACACCAGTCCAGCTTTTGACAGTTGCCCTTCATGCCAACAAAAAAGGAATACATTTAGCAATTAATTATTAGTGTATTACTTCTTTCAATCATTTTTCAAATAAAATTTAATTGTTGTTTCAACATCTATGATGGGATTTACATTG
This sequence comes from Mola mola, assembly GCA_001698575.1. Classification (NCBI taxonomy): domain Eukaryota; kingdom Metazoa; phylum Chordata; class Actinopteri; order Tetraodontiformes; family Molidae; genus Mola; species Mola mola. The sequence continues at coordinate 880,066 of KV751379.1, read as the reverse complement.
TTGGACAATGTGAGAAGCTTTGACATAGACCTTGGATTCAGCACTCTGTATGTTCTCAATGCACCTATCATGCCATAACATTGACACCACTGAGAGTTGAAGTGAATAACATTGACCACCTTGTTACAGTGCAAATATTCTGCTGTGAAACCCTTGACCCTGGCATTCATGTGGATGCCGTTTGACACAAACCATCCATCCCAAACACCCTTGACGATCAAGCATACTCCCCATGGCATCTACACAACCTGAAGACAGTTGGTCCCCACAAAGGACAATGCATGATCCGACACAACAAAAACTGCTTGAAGTGGCTACGGGGCCTCAAAATTCCCCAGATCAAAATCTGATCCTTCAGGGGATGTGCCTGAAACATTTTGATCCATGGAGACCCCCACCTTGTAGCCCAGATTACTCAAAGGATCTGTCAACAACCACAGGACCACAAGTACACAACCCCAAAGGTTATGTGACTGTGTGTTGACAGGTAATTGCTAAGACTGTTTAACAATGGGACCTCCATGGATCATAATTGTTTTAGGATTGTGGGACTGTAGTGAGATGGTCAATGTTATTCACTTCAACTCTTAGTGGTATTAATATTATGTGTAGTGTGTCAGTGTATTATCTGCTACTATAATTTCAATACCATATACTTTTTGGAAAATCCTAATTAGGCTTTATTCCCAATTAAGTGATCTCCAGTTATGACATGTGGGATAAACTTCCCTGGCCCTGGCACAGTTGGAATAAATGTGCTTTGGCACAGTTCAGTTGTTCTTGCATGAGCACAAGCAAATGTACTACACATTGCAGACATAACAATGTAAATGAATGCCTGTCTTGTCTCAATCAATAAACAATGGGTTTGTGGCACATTTGGAGGCTTTTTGTTCATATACGGCACGCTCATATTCGCGGGTTTATGAAACGAAGTGATTGATTTTTGCGGCAACAGCAGAGAAGAGGAAGGCATTCAATTATATTGTCATGTCCATGTTGCGTACACGTGCTTGCGCTCGTGCGCTCATACTAGTCAGCCAATCCACACATTGTGTGTCAATCGTGCTTGGGCACAGTATGCATGGCCTAGTGTGAATGCACCTTTTGTGACAAAGAACATCCTCTTGTATCATGTGGATGTTGTCGAGTTAGGAAACACTGGCCCATAAATGTAAAAAGAAATTCATAGTGTGCAACATACAATGGAAAAATAAGAGGAACAACAAGAAACTTTAAAAACAAAAACTCATAAAAAGAAATAAAAGGTAAAATCTGAGATGCATGAAATAAAATTTAGTTCTCATTCAAATAAAAAGGCTGCCATGTTACTTAATGTCTCACGAGTGAGTGAGTGATTTTTACCCTCGCTCTTCTCCAGCAATGCTGCGATGACGGCTTCGTCCTCTATAGGGTTGAGCGAGCAAGTAGAATACACCATCCTCCCTCCCACGGCCAGCTGTTCAACACCACGCACTGCGATACGCAGCTGTAGCCTGGCAAACACACACACTGTGATAACTGAACTTTTTAATACATTTTTTTTTTTTTAAATCAGCAGCAGAAGCACTCCGATCCCTGGTTGTTTAGTCAATTGGGTCTACCACACAAGTGTATGGATTCCTGTGTTGTCACAAGGGCACATTCTCCCCCGCTCACCCATGGAGATGCAGGCTATTGCTGGTTGTCCACTTCTTCCACACGTCAATGTTCTTCCTCATGGTGCCATCCCCGCTGCAGAACACAGAGCAGAGAGCAGCAACAGTCAGACACATACTTGCTTTGGCCTGAGGCTCTGTAACCACCGGAGATCCCAGACTCTTCTCACAGGGCAGAAATATTTGCCAAGAACAAACTGTCAAAACGCTGGGCTTTTGCTGACTGCTTACATTACTGCTGCCTGCCTCTTTCTGTCTTCATTACAGGTTCCCTCCCCTCCCTCTCCCTATGTTGTGTTTGGCAGGGCTTCGTGGCTTCAGCACACAGCTGGCCACACTTATATCATTTGCAAACAAATGCAGTTCTGTTTTGGTTAAAATGCTGCTAGATTTCAAAAGGATGTTTCCCATGCACTGAAACATTAAGAAAATAACAGAAAAAATACTTTGTATATGACCGAGTGGTCAAGACTCCTCTCCCTCTCATGACACTTCTCCCTCTGTCAGATACAATTTCCTCAGCTACAGCAGAGCTTTTCACTCATATTTCATCCACTTCCTCCTATGATATCCAAACGCCAACTGTGCTATAGTGACATTATGCAGACACAATGTGCTGTAGCCCTCTGCTGACCTGCAGGGCACATCACAAAGGATGCGGTCGTAGAAGAGAATGTCCTTCTTGCCATTGGATTTAATCATGAGCGTGGGGATGCAGGACGCGTCGTGATTGACCACCATGATGCAGGGACTGTTGAGACGCTTGGCTTGGTGCACAAGGAGGTAGCAGCGCTTGTTGTCTACGTCGTTGGCAATGACAAAGCCCTCTGGAGGGTAGAGAAGTGAATTAAAGTTCTAAACCAATGTTAGACTGGGGAAACAGTGTCAGGGACTGATGATTCACCATCCGGTGACTTTGTGCTGTGTAACAGATACTACATTATGTTTCTCCTTGACCAAATTTTTTTATTTTACAGCCATGGTCAAACCAACTTTTGAATGTGTTTCTAACCTGGAAATGGCACGTCCATATCAGCATGAAGCATCTCAATGAGCTGGGCGGTCTTTGACCCCGGAGCTGCACACATGTCCAAGATCTGCAAACAAACACACATTTTTAAAATTGAAGCAGGCTGTTATAAAGTCCAAGGAAAGAGGAGAGAGAAAAATAATAACAAGAAAATACATTAAGCACTGACAGAGGAAGGGAAGTGCTTTTACTTTGTGGTGGGGCTCGATCTTCAGGAGAAGAGGAGGGATCATACTGACAGCTTCCTGTCGGCTAATGTTACCCTGTAATGACAAACACAAAAACGTAGTCGTCTCTTAATTTCTGATGACTGATGACATTAGGATCTGTTTTCAACCGTCCATCCAGGGTGCTTTCTGTGAACAAGGTCAATATTCAAACCTACAACATTCAGGTGTTACTGGTAACTTCTGTTTGGTTTATGTTTGACTTACAGACTCTGTTTCGCTGACCAGAAACTGATGAAACTTCTCCAGAAGGGGAGATTTTCTTATAATCTTCCTGCTCATGTTGGTGTGCCAGGCTTGCTCATCAGGGTACCTGCAGATGATGGGACAGAGTATGTAATGACTTTCTAATCCCTTCAGAGAGTCATTTTAGCATTTTGTAAACCATCAGATCTTACCAGCTCAAAGCCTGGGGAGCCTCAATCTTCTGGTCATCAATCTCAAGCTCCTGAATATCTTTAAAGTATTTTTCCTTCAGACAGTGGAGGATTTCCTTGGCATGGCTGGAACAAGACGGACAGCTTAGGAATCAAGAGTTTCCAGAGTTTCTGGAGCATCATACAGTAACAAAGAGTAACAAATCCACGGATGTCTGCAGAAAAATACAGATCAAAAGAACAGTCTTTATAATTTGCTAAGAGTGTAACACTCCTTAATGGAAGAATTAATGCTGTGGAAGGCCTCAGACAGCTTTATGACAGGGTCTCTAAGCAACATTCTTAGACCCGTGTATCATTTTGCAATTGTGACTGATAAAGCAGTGGTCACTGTATAAATTTATTATACCTTCCTATAGAGGACAGGTAAGTCTGATTACAGATTTGATTTCCAGGCATGTAAGCGTGAGTTAAAACCTTCCACCCACTTCAATTGTCATAACAGAATCTAATTACTCAAAAGAGAAACCTGGAAGCATTAAAGGCCGTATATTTGAACCTACATTAAGAGCATTAAGATGTACAACGTTTTGGTGGGCTGGTTGAGATAAGTCTTAAATGATACATGACAGACTGTAAGCTGAAATGTGAAGACCTTTTTGACCAGACTGGTTCCAGTCTTGTTTCTTGGCTAGTGCAAGTGCATGTTCAGAGTTGGTGCAACATTTAAATCTTCTAAGATTCAGTTTGATGAGCGCCACCACAGAGTCACATTATTATGCCACTAATTTCCCAACATCACTAAAAATACAATGGAATACAATGGTAAGTGTTGCTCCTTGGCATTGAATGCTTCCAGTGGCATCCAAATGTGAACCACTGTTGTTTCAGTATGTGCAAATCTCTTCTTAATTCTTCCATAGGAGTCAATGACACCCCACACGTGCTCTTGTTGTTATAAATCATAATGTTATATGGTTTTTCTTGTTCCATGGACACGATAACACCACCGCCACCACCTCCTGACATAAGAAGTGTTTGTTCTAGACCAGCAAAGTGTTGTTGCTGCTGAGGTTTGAAAGGCATAGTGTAGGCATTTATTCCATTTAAAGCAGCGTATCATGGTATTTGGTTAAAAAAAAAAAAATAGTTTTGTAGGCATAACCTACCATACATCCAATTACTTGGTCTTATGAAAAGTTTTTAATGGTGTTATATGGGCTGTGCACACATAGCAGAAAGACAAAGCCAAGTTATAATCACTTCATCTCACCTCTTGTATCCAGTGATGCGGATTGTTGCAGGCAGTGGTTCCCTCATTGCCTCCATGAACTGTTCAAACTCTCCACCAGGCACCAGGCCTTGCTCCTTGTAGTAGTGCTCAAACAGCTTATTCTCTTTTATGATGTCAGCATAGCCAGCTCCCCAGCCCTGAAGATGTGCATGCATGTTTATTAATGGGGTTGATGAATACATATTTAACTACTTTATTTGCACATAACACGGAAAGGCACCAACTGAATGGGGGTGCTATCTTTTGCATTAAGAAAAACACATGCTAAATGTAATTCCTATTTCTACGAATTTAATATATACTTGTTTATGATAAGGCATAAACAGCTTGTAGCACATGACATGCAACCTGTCTGTTAGGTATAGTTTAGTGGACTGTTCGACATGTGGAAAATCTGCAATGAGGACAATTTTGAGTGTTCTTCCTCCCTACTTACTTGCTTGGATTCACATCGTTCTGATACAAATGAATGAATTTCTAAGATGTAAATGGATACACTTTTAGTTTTACGCATGGCCAGAGAATTCTGAGACAAGTCTGTTTAAGGAAAATAAAAATATTGGCATATATATTTAAACTATGGTTGAATGTAGCTAATAGTGGCCAAATATACTGTAGCTTTGACAAAAACTTGGCTAACGGTGCAACTCTCAGCGTTGCAGCTGTTTGGCTGGGCTCGGCATCATGACCGCGCAGGTTTACTACGAAAATGTAAACTGCGACCCGACTGGGCACTGAGTTCCCGTAGCATAAACCAAAATCTTACAGCGTTGTCTCTGTCGTCGCGGCCAGCGGTCTGGTTTTTCTTCCGCTCTCTGCTTCTTTTACCCATGTTGGAACAGCAGACAACCCTGGAGAAAAGTCTGCGGGAAAACGTTGTGCCTGGACGTCTAGAAAAGTGCTCCCCAACTAGGAACAACAAGACATAAAATCTACGAATAAGGTCCCTTCCTAAGTTCGTATGATTAAGTGCTGCTGCTGCGCTGTGTATCCTCGAAACGTGCTGCTTCTGACGCACATGAATCAGGACCTTCCGAGGTGGCCACCAAATCTGCCTGAAATAAAGTAAAATATCTTTGTTTGCCGCATTTCACTCAATTAAAAAAAAAACAACGACCAGCTCCAGTGTTATGAATAGCACAGGTAATGAATTATCTCTTATTTATTTTTTGTTATAATACAGGCGTTATTCGAGTGTAATATATTTAACACTAACGTACAAGCTTCAGCACCATTATAGTGGGGTCCAGATGAAATTGTTCCATGATTAATTAATTAATGAATAAGTATTAGTCTTAGACGCCGCATCTTATTGAATATATTTTATGCATTTTGATTGGCTGATTAGATCCACAGGCGCATATTGAAGCGCTGTGATGGGCCTTTGGTGGAATGCACACGCGTTAGTCGCGTGAATTTGCACCTATAGCATATGCGGGTAACAAGAATGTATCGATAGTATTACACGGCGAAAGTAGTTACAAACATCCCTTTACGTGTACAATATTGTTTATATTCTTTATCAGTTCTCCCGCCGTGATGGACTCGCTGCTCTCTTCGCTGTTCTCGTTGGAAAAGCAAGAGCTGCATATTTTAAACTGCATGGCTTACTTCATGATGGTTATGGCAGCCTGCTCTTTTGTTGCTTTGCTTTTCGACAAGGTCCCATACGGGCGATATGCCTCCAGCAAGTACGGGTTTCCAGTTAATGTCAGATTTGCTTGGTTCGTCCAGGAGCTGCCTGCTTTCCTGGTGCCTTTGTGTCTTGTTATTTGGACATCATGCGCGAAAACCTCTCTGCCGCCTAACCAACTGCTTATTGCTATGTTTTTCTGCCACTATGTACAGCGGTAAGTGTAATTAATATCAAAAATTACTCTATAATAGAATTTTACCTACATGACCTCGTTCAAATTGCACCGTTGCTTAATTTACATTATATAACGTTACATTAGCTGTCTTGATAATGTTTTGGTTCTACTGCAGATCTCTTATTTACCCGTTTCTAATCCGAGGAGGTAAACCAACACCATTCATCTCATTTGTCCTGGCCTTTGTTTTCTGCACCTATAATGGCTATATGCAGATCAGGTACCTGAGCCATTATGCTGAATACCCTGCACACTGGGTGTCACATCCATGCTTCATTACAGGTAGGTGTTCTGTGTCTGCACTTTCTAATAGATACACATTTTCACTTGGAATTTGTCTGGATGATCCCTTTATCTGGCAAAATAAAAACAGTTTGTCATTCACCGCTCTCCTTGTGAATACTATTGTCTTGTTGTAGGTTACAAGAGGAAAAGATAAATTACAATAAAATGACAGATGTTGCTAGGTACGCGTCCTGCCTCTCTGACGCATGCAAGTCTGAAAGGACGCATTAAAGTCATTGTCCATGCGTCCCGGGGATGCACCGTATTTTTCTCATGTAAAACGATACAACCATCGATAACTTGTGTTAAAAGTAACCAGCACGAGAACTTAGCTCTCAGGAGACTAACGCTAAGTAAGCGCTGTGCCAACACAGGCGAAACCCCGTGTGCACAGTCTCGCGAGATGCTAGTTTAGCCACCAGCATAACAACTAGCCAGTCACGACGTTTCATGTCAAGATTTAAGCATGCAAACGTCATATAGCTAAGTAAATTAACATTTCCACTGCTCGATGATGTTTTAACGTGTGGGGGGCATGCTGTGATTAAATAAAGAGAACGTAACTCCGGTGGTTGTGGTAAAAATACTATGAAGGGCGCGGCCGCAATATTGTTATGCTCAGACGCTGTCTGCGCATTCATTCGGCAAAGGAACGAAAAAAAACCGGGAAAATGCCGCCGAAGAACAAGAATTAAAAACATGGCCGGTCAGCAGAATAGATAGTATTCAGGCCTTCGTGACTAAATATCACCTGAAAGTTTTCCTCAACCTCACCGTCGTTACTTATTACAAGCACAACCGTATCACATTTTCCTTTAACTCACTACTTCGCGCTGACAGAACTCCAAATCTGTTACTCCCAGTTACTTGCATTTTTCTTTTTATCTCACTGTATACACTTCGCTCACATGCAGTTCTATTTCATTATATCACACTGGTTTATCAGTTTGTATGTCATCTCCAGATGTTTAATTTATGAAAGGCCTATTATATATATCAAAGTATGCTGTCACCATCAGCCACACAGGATGTAATCCATTTAGCAAAATACAACTTCTAAATCAGACAAAAAACCTAATCAAAAAGCGCTTTAATTCAACACAAAATTTCAATTGTCAAATTAACATCCAAAAAAAATCAGCTCTTGGTCAAGTTATTGCCAGGTGTTTCAGAGCAAGCCCTGGGTCTCGTAGTCAGTGAGCAACTGCTTAAAAAAAAAAAATGCTGCTGCCATGATCTTGTGCATGATGTCAGAACAAGACAGGATCAAACAAGTAAAAGCCTGGCTCACCTCAAACAAACCTTTAAAACACAAAATTGTACGAAGAGTGTTAGCACACTAAACAGCATGTCAGGATGGGATTTTAAACACAGCCAAGCTTATGTCAAATGGGAAACGCTTAATACAGAATAACTTAATTTTTTATGTATGAAGAATGGGGCCCATAAGGATAATTTAAATCAAAATAAAATGTTTTGTTAACTGTTAAATGTTAAGTAAGTTACTTCATGAACTGATACTGTGTCATTTGATCCAATTATTGTGAAGTAATACAAGGAAAAGCAGTGGATGAAACATGTTTTTATGAATTGGACATGAACAGGATCCCCCCCCGGTGGCCATCTCTCCACTCACTGCTGCCCCTCTGTCTTGAGATATGCCTTCTGTCTTTGTACAGAAAGAAATGAAACAGTATGGCTTTTGCTTAAAAACAAAGTTGTCATTCAAACTCTTCCGTCACCTCTTGGATTTTGTTCCACTGTAGGTCTTTCTCACCCACTTGCTGCTAAAGCTAATGCAGGAAGGTGTCACTTTAACATACATACATACATATTTTTCCACTGTTACCACCCCTCCTATCCTTTTAACGCCCCGGTCAAACATGGCATCCACAGCAAAAACAAGTATAATAAAATATATCAAAGTGTTCAATTTGAAGGAAATTGCAGTTTCTTTAATCATCTATGTCTACAATTTATTACAGAGACTTAACAGAACAAGGACACACACACATACACAAGGGGCATGTCAAGAATCCAGTTGGGCCCTTTGGCAAGGTCCTTAGTGCTACCCACCATCTCTCTGATATGAGTGCAGGCACGATTAAGATAGCATTCCGGCTTGGACGAGGTCTGCATCAGGTGTATATACGTATATGTATTCCCCTCTCGCCCTCTGTGGGTGGTCTTGTGTCTCTTTTCAAGTCCTTTACCAGAGGCCTGGGAGCCTGAGGGTCCTGCGCAGTATCTTAGATGTTCCTAAGATTGCGCTCTTCTGGAAAGAGATCTCAGATGTTATTCCTGGGATTTGTTGGACCCACTCTCCCAGCTTAGGGGTTACAGCCCCGAGTGCTCCTATCACCACGTGTATCATTGGTGCCTTTACTCCCCACATCCTTTTCAGCTCCCCTCCTTGGAATTTCTCAAGCTTCTCGTGTTCCTTCTTCCTGATGTTGCTATCACTTGGGATTGCAACATCTACCACTATCGCTTTCTTCTCCTGCTTGTCGACCACCATGATATCCGGTTGATTAGCCACCACCATCTTATCAGTCTGAATCTGGAAGTCCCACAGGATCTAAGTTGGTTGTTTTCAATCACCTTTGGAGGTATTGTCCACTTTGATCCTGGATCCTCCAGCCCATACTCGGAGCAGATGTATACTATGCCGGCCACTTGGTCATGATGCTCCAAGTATGCAGTATCTGCCTGCATCTTGCACCCTGCTGTTATGTGCTGCACTGTCTCAGGAGCATCTTTGCACTGTCTGCACCTTGGGGCCCATCTGGTGTGGTAGACCCCGGCCACTGTCTTGTGTTCAAGGCCTGTTTTTGTGCTGCCATGATCAGTGCCTCTGTGCTGTCCCTGAGACCAGCCTTCTCCAGCCACTGTTATGTTTTCTCGATATCAGCCACTTCCTCTATCTGTGGTACATCCCGTGCAGGGGCTTGTCCCTCCATGATGGTCTCTCTTCTTCCTTTTCCTTCATTTACCAGGTCATCATTTTGGGCCATCTTCCTTAATGTATTCCTGGATCTTTGTTGTTTCACCTTGGATAGTGGCTCTGATGCTCACTAATCCTCGACCTCCCTCTTCCGCTTAGTATACAGCTTCAAGGTGCTGGACTTGGGGTGAAACTCTCCATGCGTGCTGAGGAGCTTCTTTGTCTTGATATCTGTGGCTTCTATCTCCTTCTTTGGCCAGGTTATTATACCAGCAGGGTATCTGATTACAGGCAGGGCATAGGTGTTGAAGGCTCGGATCTTGTTCTGACCATTTAGCCGACTTCTCATGACCTGCCTTACTCTACGTAGGTATTTGGCTGTGGCTGACTTCCTTGCGGCTTCTTCATGATTTTCATTTGCCTGGGGGATCCCAAGGTATTTGGAGCTATCCTGAACATCGGTTATATTGCCTTCTGGTAGTTCAACCCCTTCAGTTGTGATAATTTTGCCTCTTTTTGATATCATTCGGCTACACTCATCAAGCCCAAATGACATGTCACTATCATTGCTGTAGATCCTGGTGATGTGGATCAGTGAGTTGATGTCTCGCTCACTCTTCGCATACAGCTTGATGTCATCCATGTAGAGGAGGTGGCTGATCATTGTTCCATTTCTGAACCTGTATCCGAGGCCACTCTTTATGATGATCTGGCTGAGGGGGATAGGGCATCTCGTTGGTATATGCCACGCTTGATGATAACTTTGGCAATTGGTCTTGAATTGGCTTCCAGAGTAGTCTTCCACAGCCCCATCGAGTTCTTGATGATGGCTCTTAGTGTCCTTTTGATCTTATATAGCTCCAAACACTCCAGTATCCATGTATGTGGCATTGAGTCGTAGGATTTCTTGTAGTCAATCCAGGCAGTGCACAGGTTGGTCTTCCTGGTCTTACAATCTCTAGACACTGCCCTGTCCACCAGTAGCTGGTGTTTGGCTCCTCTGGTGTCACTACTTACCCCTTTCTGGGCCCTGGTCATGTATTGAGCCACATGCCTACTTATCTTGGCCACAGTGATTCCTGAAAGGAGCTTCCATGTTGTGCAGAGGCAGGTAATTGGCCGGTAGTTGGAAGGAATCGTTCCCTTCTGGGGGTCATGATCAGCACCGTCCCACCTTGGGTCAACTACTCTGGGTGGGTCCCATCTTTCAGCACCTGGCTCATCTGAGCTGCCAGGCGTGCACGGAGTGTAGTTAGCTTCTTTAGCCAGTAGCTGTGAATCATGTCAGGGCCTGGTGCATTCCAGCTGTTCATCCCTGAGACTCTTTCTTGGATGTCTGCCATTGTGATGTTTACTGGCTCTTGTTCTGAGAGATGGCTGTGGTCCTCTCTCAGGGCCACTAACCACTGAGCATTGGTGTTATGTGATGCTTCTTTCTCCCAAATGTCCTTCCAGTACAGTTCAGTTTCACCCCTGGGTGGGTGTGTCTTCATCTTATTACCCTCCCACTGAGAGTGCACTTTGGATGGTTCAGTGGTGAACATCCTGTTTATTCTCCGGGCCTCCACGTCTCTAGTGTACCTCTTCAAGTGGGCAGCCAGGGCTGTGAGCCTCTGTTTGGCAGTCTCCAGTGCCTCAGTTACAGACAGCCTGCTATACGTCTTAAGTGCTTTGGTGGTCTTGCCCTTCTCCAGCTCTGACAATTAGCTAACCTCTCTCCGTGTTGCCTTGATCCAAGAATCTAACCGTTTCGTCAATGGAGGGTACTGCCCCTTATGGCTCACATTCAACTTGTAACCAAGCACAAGGATTAATGTTGCTTTTGCATATATCAGCTTGTTATGACTGACTGACGTCCTGTAGTGAGCATTTCTGTTAATGTAGTAAAATGTGACCAATAAAGCAAAATATGTTTAATTAACCAATCTTAAGACTCTATTACCAACCTATGAGTGTATATACACTCATCCAAACTAAAAATTGTAAAAATTCCAGTAAATGTTTGGTGTTAAATCTATGTAATCCTGATTATCTATGGAATTGCTATTTTATTTCGAATCCTGACGAAAGTCTGAAGTGTCTGTGGCCACTCAGATGTCAAGAACCGGATGTAGATACAAAAATGAAACAGATGAGGTTTAATTGACCCGGTCTGTCTAGTGTCTGTAATTAATCCTAACCATTTACCAAAAGATTCTTTCACCGATCATGTAGAGAGCCATGTAAGTTTGTTTTAATCACCATAGCTCACTGACCTAGAATAGAAGAATATTTACAAATGTTTGGCAAATACACATCTTTGGCCTCTTTATGAGCAGTGTGAATAAACAGAGCTCAGACTGAGTTTGTGTATGGAGCTGGTGCTTTTAGCTGAGATTAGCATAAAAATAAAACTCTTACGCACATATGAGAGTGGAAGTGATCTGCTCATGTCAGACATGGAAAGAAAGCAAATAAAGAATATTTTGTCGAACTGCCTGGGTTTTGGTCAGCTAAAAAAGCTTTTGGTTGGCTCATCTCCAGGGTCTGTTCTGTGGTTGGTGGGTTGGCTGGTGAATGTGCACTCCGACCACATCCTGAGGAACCTGAGAAAGTCTGGAGAGACTGGTTACAAGATTCCCACAGGTAAAGTCCTCCATCATGAAATACTGGTTGGAATCATGTCTTATACCACAGCCAAAACTACTAAAACTCCTATTACTTTCACTGAGGGAAACCTATGCGGTAAGAAATACTAAAATAATTCCATTTGAAGAGGATTTTTTTAATGTTAAATTCAGGACATTTAGTCTTCGCGGCATGATTTAAGTTTTGATACTACCTCTACTTAGGTTTAGAGTTCTTTCTATCACTGCTGAGGTGTGACAAGAAAGTCAAAGTATTAATCACATCATGGCAGAGAAGGCTCTTTGGTGTCTCTGTTGCGCAGCACTACCTGTTCATTTTCCAGTGCAGTGCATTTTCCAGTACAATGACATGACTGATTTGATATTCATGCAACAAGCATTCATTGTGTAGACCGTAAATGACCTTTATGTAATCATCAACACTGTCTTCGTGTTTAGCATACTTAGCTAGCCTGTTCCTGTCCACTAACTGAAGTAATAAAATCTGCCCTCCAGCACAGCTATAGCTCACTCATCACCATCATGTTTGTTACATCTGCCAAGGAAGGAATGTTTTCTGGTCACTAAATACAATCCCATCCACTCATGCTTCCTTTTACAAGATAAAGAATCTCTGCACATGAGCAACAACTGTGTGCATGTTAGGCCAGTAGGTGGCGATACGGTTCACATCACCAATATGTCACATATTCAAGGAAAAATATGCTCGGGCTGGTTATATGGAAACAAATTCAACATAAAACGAAAACAATTGTGTTTTGGCCCTTCCTTTATGTGATGATAGCCTTTTTGGGCCTGAAAACACAAACCTTTAAAAATACGGGCTCCAGAGTGAAACCTTTTAGAAACATTACCCCTAACGTCACCATCTAAACTGTAAAGTAGCATATCATGTAAAGATGGTGATGTCACAGCCATATTCGCACGTGTATAGTACAAGTGGGTGACCCGTGACTGTTAAGGCTGTGACTTTCTGCTTAGCCAAAACTCAGACAGACACATGAAAAAGCAGTAAGAGTGCCAAAGATTTTGCATGAGATAGGCAGCAGTCTTAGTAGCTGCCAAGTAGCTGTTTAGGACAACAGCAGGTGTCTGTGGTGTGTATTTGCAGCATTTTAACCCCAGTAGAGGGCAGCAAACACTGCATAATTATAGTAGATAGAGAATACCCATGTATTCTTTAACCTTTTATCATAAAACTTTCTTAGCCACCACCCTAGATGCTATGGAGAAACCAACAGTTTAATACGAGTTTAATAACTTAGCTGTTTTGCTGTTGTTTGCACATTACAGAGAACAATAATGGGCATGTATAAATTGAGGTGGGACGCAGTCATCATCCCAAACACTCCATGTTACATGTACACACACGTACACAGTAACCTTGTTTTGATTTTTTTTTTTTTTTTTTTATAAATACACATTTCAAAACTATGCTTTTATAGTGACCTAAAACATATTTTGTGCATGGACAAGTGGCAGTGCAAAATGTTTGTTTTGCAAAATATCAATGTTAGTGTGGACCAGGCCTGAGTGCTTCCAGTTTTAATCATGCCAAGAAAAGGACTTGGGGTTTTACATTGTTAACTAGCTGTTTTCGGACCTGATGTTAAGCTAAGCTAACCAGCTGTTGGCTCCAGCTTCATATTTAAAAAATATGAGGGATGTAGCAATTATTTTGTCCGAGTGCCCCCAAGAAAGAATGTATATTTCTCAAAATGCCAAAATGTTCCTTTTAAAGAAGGAATGAGAGGGCATATTGCTGAATAAGAATCAAGAAAATGAAAAAAATAAAGAGGAATAAAAAGCCTTGAAAGAAGTCAAAATTCAGTGACCAAACTGATCAAAGAAAGATTGTGGCTTTTTTTCACAGTTCGTGACCTTTTACTATGTAAACACGAAGGTACATTCAATGTGGCGCGTACAGGGCAGGGGTTGGGTACACAACATTTTGGCCCATTTCCAAATTCCTTCTGACAAACAGCCTTTAGGGCATTATGGATTGGTAAGGCAAACCCAAATGTAAAATTAATCTTTTATGAATCATATTATTGGTAAATTCAAACCATAAGTGGGATTTTTTTTTTTTTCTCCCACTTTTGCTAAATGAATCAGTAATCACGGCACGTTCACAGTGGCTCCCCTGACAGAGAACATAGTCACAACAATAATAGCACCTTGAGCCTGAACTTGTGGTGAACCTGTTTAAACAATCCCCCCCTGGACCCTCAAGGAAAATAAAGCAAAGGAGGTGAGGTGGGAGGAAGCTGTGAGCTCCAAATGAACCTTCAGGCACGTCTGGAATCCTCTCAGCCAAGAGTCTGCCATTTTCTCATGTTGTAGTAACACCACACATAGCCTGCAGTCAAATAGTGAGTGCTCAGCCATCTATGGCCTGTGGTGGAACTAGTTGTGTGGATGCCCTTTGAGTTTTTAGCAGCGCACCAACTCAAATGTATACAGAGACACAGTTGAAAGGGGTCAAGATTGCAGACTGAATAGAAGTATTAGAAAATCCAGAACATGGTAGTGTTAAAATAGTCAAACATTTGGTTAGTTCCTGCTTGTTGGGATGTCTGAAAGGATGAGCATACCTGTAGTAATCCCCCTGTCTTCCACCCACAGGCGGAATGTTTGAATATGTGTCGGGAGCCAACTTCTTAGGGGAGATAACAGAGTGGGCCGGCTTCGCCCTGGCCGGCCACTCTGCTCACAGTTTGGCTTTCGCCACCTTCACCACAGTGGTGCTCACCAGCAGGGCTGTGGCCCACCACAAGTAAGAACAAGTAACACACACATAGAGTAAGTATGTTTTCCCTTGTAAGCAAGTGCTTGTAATAAATGGGCCCTTTCCTTCTCTGTCTTTCGCTACAGATGGTACCTGGCTAAGTTTGAAAACTATCCTAAAAATAGGAAGGCTCTGATTCCCTTTCTCTTTTGAAACACCATGGAAGCCTGAAACGCTACTGGTTCTTGGAGTGGCTGAGAAGAATATATCTACAATGTCTGTTTCTAATATGGAAAACTTAAGTAAGACAAACCTTAAAGATATAGGTTTTATATTTTTCTGATTCATGGGTTTTTACTGTGTAATAATGTCCATTAAGCACACATTAACCTCAACAGTTAAGAATTGAATATGCAGAAAAAGGGGCTGTGTTTGCTGGAGAGGCATCCTTTAGCCCTCCTGCCGAGGAAAGAAGAGGATGAAGCCTACCTAAACAGTAATTCAGTGGATATGTAACTCTCTGCACGAGCAATAAACTGTTTTAAGACCTGCTGCTGATCTGCATATCCTCCCAAATGGAACATAAACTTGGAAATGTAAAATTTTCGTGGAGCCATATGTTGCAAATCCTTCTGTTTACCATCCATTGGAATAAAGGAGACGAAAGAGGGGGCTTGAGTTAAGTCCTGTCTAGTTTTAGAGAGGTAGGTTTTTCATAACACTAACGGTAACTGTACCTCTGCCCTGTAAAGACTGAGGCTGCTGCAGGCCCGTCCACAGCCACTGGGCTAATCAAACGGCCCTCAATAACTCCCTCATGCCTGAAATGATAAAAAGAGAGCACTGCGTCAACACATCACTCCTGGCAGGGTGTGTTCCTTTACTGAATGAAGGATTGAAAGGGAAAACTACTGAAGAGCAAAGTGAATGCTGCCTTTTCAGTATTTTCAGCGTTTCCCAAAATAGGTGTTGATTGGAATCAAGTTCAATTACTTCTTCATTTTTTGCATTATTTTTCAAATTGAACTATTAAAACGTGCCAGCTGCAGTTTCTTCTTGAAATCTCCATTTCTTCCCCAGTTAAGAATATTTTTTTCTACTCCACTGACAGCCAAGCCCAAGCCATTATGAATTTTAAAAAATGTGTTGAATTTGAAATGTATTTTGTCATCATTTTTACACATGGTTTCATCAATAGGACCGTTGTGCCATAGTGTGACGAAAAATGATGGCTGTCTGACACTGAAGGCCATGCAGATCGACACTCTTCTCCATCTCTCTCCTGGAGTATTTCCTCTTTGTATCATCTCAAGCCAAGCTTATTGTAATTGCATCAATATATTACACAGCCAGCATTTGCTGAGTCTGCCATCTGACTATAATACCATTCATATTCAGGCTGATACCATTGGCTATTCTTTTAAGTGCAAAGTATTTCAATGTAATGTCTTTTATCTCTTAAAATAACATATTAATTGAAGCAGGCTGGAGATATATAATTTAGATAGCCAAACTTTTATCCCCCATTGGAAATTAAAGCAACAGCAGAAGCAGTTTTGATCAAAGCCTGAAACCACCTTTTTTTAAGGTTTGTAAAATCATGTACTAAAAATCTATTATCTGAGACAGCTGATCAGACTGTTTTCTGGTGGCCTATGTACCTCATGGCTTGTTCCCAATGATATAACAATTATATCTTCCTGTTTTTTAAAGCGTGATGTACAATAAACAAAATCTGGATAAAGCCAGGCATGGGCACAAATGTTTGTGCGAAATTGCTGTTGTTACTTGTCTTGCCTGAAGGTGGCGCAGGTTTACTGGATTGTCAGGTCCAGATTTGCGGTTCTGAACCCTGCAGATGGATGCTAATCACTGAGCCTACTGTAAAACTGTCATTGTTATACTGTATACAACCCCACAGTAAGGCTAATACACCACAGGCAATATGCACGTGAGTAAAAATATGATCTGGCAGTTGTTATAAGGCTGTAATTGTAGTATTACACTAATGTGGGTTAAATATCTGGAACATGCTGTGGCCTCATTATTGAATCCACATGCAGTGTCAGACTTCTGCCTGATTCCTTAATATTATCGGCTATTACTGTTAAGCCTCACAGCATACTGTTGACTTTTCCTGCCCTGTCTCTGTGTGTGCTTGTGCGTGTTAGGCATCTGTCAGCTCTGCTCCAGTCATCGTCACTGTTGTAATCCCTCAAAAGCTGACAATGAGGCCAAACAGCCTTGAAATCACACACACGAACTGGCACAAAGTCTGTGTTGGCGCACATGAAAGGTGAGCTGGATGATCTATTCAGTCTGGTGTGTAACTCCAAATGCCTGTGTTTTCACACAGTGTTAGAGTGAGATAGGAAGAAGAGCATAGATTTCTAGAGGCATACAGTGGGAGTGAACAGCTGTGTGTTTTACACAGAGAGCTACATATCCTAGCTGGCATATATTTTGCTCTGGGGGTTTTCCTTGACTCTGTCACATGCTTCGCGTGAGTAGCAATG
>KV751379.1:844788-862492 GCA_001698575.1 Mola mola | reverse complement strand
TCATATTTGCATGCATACACATCCCAGAAGTTGCTGGTTATGCCCTATACAGCCTGCCTGTGCTCCCATCGTTGAGGTTACTGGGTAGGGAGATGGGTGCTACCGATGCTGCCATGATCAAAACCACTTACATTCACAGTTAATGGTACAGCTTTATCTGATACAATTAACATGAAAATGAGGAGCTCCAGTTATGCTTTGACAATAGAAAAAAAAATGTGCGTCACCCTCCTGAATGCCATGCACGTTTGCTGTGTGTGAACAACATTTCAATGGCCATTCGTAATTATGGCCCCAAACACTATTTGCCAGCTGCCTTATTTTTGTATTTTCCA
Organism: Mola mola; assembly: GCA_001698575.1. Taxonomy (NCBI): domain Eukaryota; kingdom Metazoa; phylum Chordata; class Actinopteri; order Tetraodontiformes; family Molidae; genus Mola; species Mola mola. The sequence goes on along the minus strand of KV751379.1, from coordinate 862,157 downwards.
GGCTTTTTCTTTTCTTTTTTGTTGGGACACAAAATAGTTTGTTTTTATTCTATTTTTAATCTTGGATTTTTGGCCTTTATTATTTTTCTATTTTCCCTCAGATTTCAGTTTTTCTGTTTGTTTACAATAGGTGCTTTTCTAAACTTCACATATCTTTATGCATACATATACTAGTTCATCTAAAAAAAATATTTAATATTGGGATTTCTTATCTGTTATTTAAGAAAGTGAACATTTAATATATTCTAGAGTCATTACACATAACCGCAAAGTTTTACAGCATTTTATTTTCAAAATTAGCTAAATTAAAACAACAAAAGTGTGAAATGTTTTACTTTATATGTAATAAATAGATAATATAGAAAATCTACATTTTTCCCCTAGCAGCAATGTGTGGTCTCATGGTAATTTGAGTTTTTAGTTTAAAATTTGTGACAGATTTCTACCACAGGCAATAATGTTAAATATGATGTCACTCCTGTACGGTTCCTTTAGTGTCAGTCCTCATATTGACAGGGGATCCCCAGTGAACTTTCCCATTGCTGATGCCAGGAGGTGGAGATCCGGTGCTTGTCTGTGCTCACAGGTCGTGCTCCAGCTGCCACGGGAACACAGGTCCCTTATTAAACATTGGTTACCCTGCACTTAATTTGTTACCACACAAAAATCTAAATATGTATTTATGCAATTTATCAACCGGCCGGAGTGAGAAAAGAGTGGTGGGATGGGGGGTGGGGGCACAATCGTCAAAAACCCCTCCTGGAGCGCATGCGCGGGGCTTTGAAGCGAATACGCCATATTGAATTCCCGTAGGAAACGGCTAGCATTTTTCTTCAGCTAGCGGAGCAAGGGGACCACTTTATTAGTGGTCTTTATTTGGTTTAATGTTTGGTTATTTCTCTTTGTTTATACCCCGGACAGCGTAGCGACCTTTGAAAGGTCCAGGAAGCTGCTCAGATTCACAACGGGCTCGCTAGTGTAAAATACTTGTAGGGGGGCTACCACAGGAAGAAGTTGAATGGATCCGAGGGTAGCTTGGATTCAGCCCGAACAGAAAGGACCTGCAAACGCCTTATGGATGCACGTCTGGGAGACCTCTCAGGGAGTACGGACGTTCTCCGCTCAGCAGCAGCTACACAATCAAAACCACAACCAGTGCGTGAATTACGGTGCGTTGGATGTTTTAAAAAATGTGGCGACCGTGGTGGCATCGAGCAAGAGCGTTTGCAGTAGCAACGGCAACGCTGCTGCCAGCTTGAGGAACGGCAGCAGCCATCACAGCATCATGAACGGCACTGCGATCGCTTCGCTGGGGTTAGCGCTGTCTAATGGGAACGCACATGATTCCTTCTCCACGACGAACACCGCAGAGCCAGGTGAGGGAAAACCCCTGCCTCAGAAGACAGGGTCCTTCTCCTCAGTCCCATCGCATGAATCTGGGACGGACAGCCCCTTTTCCAGCTGGCCGCTTGAGAGGACTATGGGTCGAAATGCAACGGGCAACATAAATAAGAACGTAGGGGCAGCCAGTCTGCTTTTCAGCGTGAGCGACACCGTGGACAACAACGTCAACCTTTACCACCAACATCACCGTCAACTACAGGAGCACCCAGTTTTCAATTTACAGCAGATATGCGTGAATCGCCACCAGGTTCACCCCTCTGTACCTGTAAATCACTCACACAGTCACCACCCAGGCAGAAGGAAAAGTGACAACAAAGCAAGCACGTATGGGATGAATTACCTGCTTTCAAACTGCACTAATGGCAATGATGCGAGCACTTGGACACCGTGGAAGACGAGGAAGTACAACCCCGGGGTCATCGGGTGAGTGGGTGCACGCTTAACTGCTTTAGGGCATTGACGTTTACCCCAGTTTGCAATGCTTAAATCTGATGTTGATTCTTAATTATATGCTTCAAGTGTCGTCGCTGTTTTGTATTTCATCGCAAATAGCACAGTGCGCCCAGCATTACAGTGTAAACTGGAGATGGCTTAAAAAGCTACCGTTAGACTAGTTGCATAAAGACAGCGAAAGCCAGCCCAAGCGAGACCGGAAGTGCCTTTTTGTCTTCTGAAGTTTGAATGCAGCCCTTCATAATACCAGTCTACGGTTAGAGGTGTGAGAGGTGTGATTACAAAACATCGTCTGAACGCGTTTAATAATGAACGGTTCATAGGAATGAGTTTTGGGGAGGAAATGTGTTTTTCAGTGGATGGTTTACTGCGAAGGTTGTGACCGGATATGTTACCTCGTGTCCTCCTTGTTAGTCTGACCGAGGAGCTAACTTGGCTAACAGTTTTCCTTCTTGGCTCACTATTAAAGTAGACCGACAAACGGTCAAATTTGATCAAACTTATCCATAATGAAGTCAAATAGAAAGCGATGTTAAAATTCGAATAGCCCAAATAATTTGTATGTTACAAAATGTAGTCTGCCAGCATACGGAGTTGGATAACATTTGAGTTGTGTAATGGTTTGTGAATAAAATGTTTATTCACCTTCGGGAATCTCCAATCTTCAGTGCACCATAACTGGTCCCTATTGCTTGGTCATAAAAGTAATCAATCTGCGCACAGTGATAAAAATGTTGGGCTGAAACGAGTGATGGGGTGTGCGCTGTAGTTCCCACTGCATTTTATTACTCTGGATAAAAGTGAGTTATAACTGTTGCGTCGTGCACATCATCTTTGCTGCCCGATATTCAGTTCTGCATGACTGTCCCGCATACCAGTTAATAAGATATAAACAGAGTTATATTTTAAGTACTGGTGCTTATTTTTAGTTTAATGTCACTTTGTGGCTGCTTGTGATATTTGATTTACCAGTAGGTCATATGTAAGTGCACATATATAAGGGTTGCATAGCTGAAATATTCGATTTCGTACAGTTGTAATTGGTCATTTTGCCCTGCCAGAGGTTTTAATTTTTTTTAAAAACTATTCGGCAAGGAGCTTCCAGATGTGTTGCAGGCCCTTGAGATAATTGTAATGGTTGTTTGCACCTATTTGGGAATTTTCTGTCCAGGGAATCAGTATTTGACACAGAAGCTCTTTCACAAGCTGATGCTAATTTTTACGATAATCCTAAATCTAAATTAACTACAATTTCAAACCCAAAAGGCCTGTTAATAAATTTAAAAGTATGCATTACCTCTGTCTATAACTTTATACCTATGTTGTTAATTTGTGTGCTCTGACTGCTCATACCAGCTTTACCTGCCCGTGTAAACTTTATTTGTCTAGAGGAATGTTTTATAAAGTTGCCCAAAACCAACTCACAGTTTTGATTCTTTTCCCAGCCAGTACACATTGGAAGGCTGATGTGGCCTATTAAAATGATCTAAATCAACGCAGTACTAAATGGTACTGCATTATCCAGGTCACAACAAAAACAGCATAACTAGGCATATATTGAAAATTAGGGTTGGCACCATGCATCGCTTGCCCCGTTCCTCTGCAGGGCTTCTGTCCTTGTCAGACTGGAAGGTATACAGAGAATTGCTAGTTAATCAATAACAGCTATTGTAACCAAATTTACTGCCATGAATATAAATAGAACCGATCAAAAAGTAGAGAATTAATAAGTGAATAGAACCAATCAAAAAGTAGAGAATTAATAAGTGATGGGGCATTAGTATTATGACATTGTGGCTGACTGCCACAAATAATTGAACAATTGGGAAACCCCTGGTGTAGCAGTAAGACATTGATACAGGATACATGGGTGTCATGGTAGCGTCATCAGAGACTGCACCAGTGAACAACATTGATCATATTAACGCCAATTGCTAAAGTTATAGGAGGTGATGGCTGACTCATAACTAGAGTTGGTCAGGGATGGCTGACGTAGCTGTTATTTGACTATGGTTCCCAAAAAAAAATCCATGCTCTCTGTCAGTAGTGGGTTGTTAGCAGAGCTGCACCCTGGGTTGCCGGCAGAAAGTCTTCTCTAAAGAGTGGGCACATAGACATGAATGTTTTTCCTCCAGAGCCCTGGTAATTGGTTGTGACAGTCCCCTTGTTCTGTATTTCACACCGACATCATGGCATACATTCCTAGAAAAATGAATGTCCACACGGTTAAACAGAGATCCACTGTTTGGAGGCATTTGACTGGTCTGAAATCTTTACATTATATTTGCTCCACCCCTGCTGCTGAACAGAAAAGCAGTAATAATAATGCCTGGGATTCCTCAGGCATGCTCTCAATGTTTTGGCCTTCAGTGTTTTACTAAAGGCTCTTTTTGCTTTCCTCTCAAACAATGTTGTTGTATATGGTTCTCTACAAGAACCAATGTTCCTCTCTTGTAATAAGAAATGAAGTATTCTGCAGAGTGTCCCTCCCTCGCCATAACCACTTAGGTTCTGTCTTATGTTTGGGCTTGTGATTATATTAAAGGCTAAGGTCACCTTTACTGTTATTAATAATAATGCATCTATTAAGCATGGCTCCCGTTATCAGAATGTCATTTATAGTTTATCATTGACTTGATTAAAAAAAAAAAAAAAAAAAACAAAACAGAATGGTGTCAATTATTTTGGCAGAATAGGACAATGAGGGTGATCTAACAGGATGTTGAGTAATTCACATGGAACACCACACGTAGGAGAGGTAAGTGCACATAGCAGATGTAATCAAAAAAAGATTCCAATGGGAGGATATGGGCATCTCCGCTGACATCAACACTGTGTTCACTGTGGTTTGCTGTCTGGATACAGACTGTGGTGAAGAGCTATGAACGGAAGGTCTCGGAGCACATATGTCACAACTACAGGTCACAGAGTGGTGCATTCACACTCCTGAGTCTAAAGCAACACTCGTCACAAAAGTTTCTCCAAATGAAGCAAGCGCTTGCACGATTATTATTCCAAAGCTGTAAAACTGTATAATTAATACTTTTATATTAGCCTGACCAAGCACAAAGCAGCAATGTACTAGTGGCCTGCATTGTCACTGCAAAATAAGAATTATTCATCTGCTTCATAAGGTGTTGGTATTATAAATCGATGGTCGGTGCCTCTTTCTGTATATCTTATATTTTGATTTTTAAGCTTGTCTTTGAAATATAAATGCCATTAGATAAGCTACATCTCACCATTTGCCCAAAAATAAAAACTCAGAAAAATACATTATGGTGGAATTTTTACAACCCTGTCAAATTTTACTGACAACAAGAGTCTTGCACAACCGCTCCCATTACAGTCAGGTTTGAGAATTTGATATTATTCTTGAAAATTAGACTAATTCTTAATTAGAATTAAACTTTCATGTGTTTTGTCACAATATTTGATTTTAAATGTGCTGCTCGTGGTTCCACACTGTTGTGTTTCTGAAATAACAATCATTTGCAGCAAATAATGTAGTCATTTGGCAAAATGAGTGATATTTTAAGGCATGTATGGTTTTAAAAGATATCCTCATTTGATTGTAAGTTGTATGTAAATAATATAAACAACTGAAAAACAGAAGACATACTTTGCATCCTGCACAATTCCTTCTTTTAATCCGGGATCATACTGGTCTATGTGTGTTTGGTCTATATGTTCAGAATTGCTAGCATCATGAGGAATAACCTTTATCTGTCTTCCTCTTTTCTGTCCAGACTCCACGAGGAGGTGATGGACTTCTACAACTTCATGTCTCCTCGGCCGGAGGAAGCAGCTATGAGGAAGGAGGTGGTGAATCGGATAGAGATGATCATCAAGGAGCTGTGGCCTACTGCTGATGTAAAATACATTAGAATTTCATATTTTGATCACTTTTCCAAATCAATATCTTAAAGAGGAGTTGGAGGAAGATTTATTTGTAGACCAAGGATATGTTTTATAGTGGGGGTTTTTTTTGTTTTTTTTTAAAGGGATTCAAAGTTTGTACAAGTCAACACCAAATTATGAGATATTTTTATACTCTTTTGAGTTCTCTGACTACTTACCCAAATTAAGAACTTTCATAAACGCTAAAGATCGGCATTTCAAGCACAAATGCTATTCGAACTTCATTGGGAATTATTCAGTGAATAATCAAATATTTCCCTCTAAGTCACATGACATAATAACATATTGTTTTACCTGAAGTAACACCACATTACCATTATAGCGTTATTTACAGGCGCCAGCAAAATCACTCTTGAAAATACACGTTTTTAGGTAAACCAATAATCGGGTGAACTTTTTGAATTTTTTTATAATTTTTAGAATATTTGAATATTCCAAAATCATTATCAATTCCTAATAAACACTGAAGATTCTTTCAAACCTAAAGCAAAGTATTAACATTTTGGAGACATTTTTAGTCCATTTCTTGCCAAGAGAGGTAACAAGTAGCTTTTTTTTTTCCTCTTAAGATACAAAAATAACCTACCTGCCAACTCTCTAAAGCTGTCTAATTAACTATACCATCTCAATTAGTTTCATCTCTACAAAAAAGTGTAAAATCTACAGTTGTTATACAGGGTTTTACGTAACCATTGACACCATTCATTTCCTGGTGTCCTTCCTTGCTGCCCAGCAACTGCTCCTGGCCAAGAAATTGTTTGGAACACAATGTGTTCCTTTGAAGCTTAGTTTAAGGACTATTCTGGTACTACTTTCAGTTTCTATTGACAAAATCAAAGGGCATAATTGTATTTGTCCTTTGCAAATATTAGAAAAATTTACTTTTTTTTCCCCCCCTATATGTTATTTCTTCTTATGTGTCTTGGCCAGTAAAACCTGTCCATCCATGCTTCCAATTCTTGTGAACATGATTATCTCAGGAACACTGTGATGGAATTTCTTTCTAACTTGGCACAAATGTTGACTTGGATTCAAATCCTAATTAAAACAAAATTTTCAACAAACCGGATCAACCGAGCAATAAAAATTAATTTGTCACATTTGATATCCAAAGGTCAGTTTTTCTGTCACATAATGATATTCCCTCTTCTTTCAATTATTCAACACCATTATTTAGAAACAATCGATTATATGTGTGTTTTAGATTATGGACTTTCTTTGCAGCATCATCCATATTTGACACATTGTAGTCCACCACAAGCTCTTTGGTTATGCGGGTATTGAGCATCAGATGATTGTTGTTGTACTATGTGAACAAACTCTGAATCAGTCACTACATTTATTATGAGTCTTGACAAAAATGGTTAAAAATTGTTATTTCATTGTTCTGTACAGATATACAACTGTGAGGTGATTATTCTGGTTTAAACATTTGAATTTGACCAAATTCTCCATCTAATTATAGAGTTCATTCAAAAATTATTTTAATCTGCTCACCTTGCTTTTTCAGTTTTCTTTTTTTCGACATACTGTAAACACACACCAAGGTACCAATCCCTCCACTTTCAGCTTTTTCTCTCCTTGTTTCCGCTCTGTTGAGTTTCTTCTTCTGCAGGTGATTGCGCACAAAAACACAACTCACATGTTGTATTTTTTTTCCTCACCCACTATGTCATTTATCTGTGTGACCTTTGTAGCCTATCAAGACAGTCAGATCCAGTGTTGACTAAATGACATTGCCCCAGCCACTTGTACGCTTAAAATAATAACCAAAGGAGACCTGTAATGAAAAACTGAGGTCAAACCACAATCAATGCATTTATGGGATACTAAATTAATCTAAAATTCTAGTGAAGTAAGTCCCCAAATGCACAGTAGTGGCTGTTTATATAAGTGGGAGGTTTTCACAATTGAAGTCTGTGTGGGAAATACATGATGTGTTTATGAGTGAGGGAGGAGAGCAGGGTGCACAGCTCAAAAATACAAAATTAAGCCGTGGTAGACAGAGTTGATATTGTGGCGGGCCACTACAGTAAATTGAATGTATGAGAAGCATAGCTCACTCTGAAAATGCAGAATTGGTTATTTAGAATCCTGCAGCTGGTTGAGTATTGCAGCAATGTGGGGTTGATGTAATGTTCCTTCTCTTTACTTAATCATGTAAAACATGTGCAGTAGTCATATGGGGGCTGCCGGACTGTAATTCTGATTGTCAGGTCAATGGATGAAGCCTGTGATTTGTACCAGCCTCCCTTTTCATTCTAGTCATTTAAATCCTAGCCTGTCTCTGTGCTATTGCTATGGCATATTAACCACATGGAACGGGAAAGAATAAGACTCCTCTTAGTTTGGACAGCTTTCTCTCACAGTCCCGTAACTTTCTCATTATTGTATACATATTAATGGAAGCTTATTCAATTTGCAGTTTTCATAAGTAGAAACCCCAAATACCTAATTCCTGATAATTAGAAAACACTGTGAAAAGCAGGTAGCCAAGCTCATTAGTAAAAATGTGATAGGAGTTTCTGTTAGTCTTGGTGTTTCTTCTGAAGTCCAGTTGCTTTCAGAAGAAACACCAAGACTAGTATGACCTGGATGACTGGATGAATATTCACAGACGTCGAGTTTCTCTTAGATGTGTCTGGGAGTGATGTATGCTGGGGCGCCATGGCTTGAAGAATACAAGTTTCTGAGATTTTCATATGTACATCCCATTCTCATGGACGCAATATATCTGCAACACAGAATTAGTCAAAAATTGGCTGATAAAATGTTGGTGTTCAAGGTGACTCATCCTCTGATGATTTTAAAAGAGACATGTTTCATGACCATAACTGAGAAATAGGAGAGGAGATTTTGAAGATAACGTACACTTTTTTCAGATACTGAATTGGTGACACTAAAATAAGGTGTCCACCTTGAAACTGTGATAATTTTGCATAGTAAGTATAGATTTCCTGTGATGCCAGGTTGAACATGAATTTGAAGCATTAATGTTTCAGAATTTGTGTTATAACAGCCATTTGTGGCCATAAAAACACATTCAAGTACTTTGACTTTTTTGTTTGTTATCGTCGCATGTCATTGCACTATGTGATTAAGCTTTAAGTGACTGCTTGATTTAAGATTTTGGACAGATATGGATATAAAGTGTAACTTTTAGCAGAGCTTTTGGCAGAGCGCTGTTGATCCATGAACCATACGGAACACTCCCCACAGTTCAGCACGCATTGTGAATTGTGGATCCTAGTCGATTTGCATAAAGATGTGCATTAACGTCCACTGCATGATCCGTCCATTTTGTATTGCACATCACATTCATACGGCAGCATCTAGTAGTAGGCTTACAAGTGGTGTGAAGCCTGATGATGGAGGATGTCGTGCATAATCAGGAGGTGAAAACAATGGCCGCTCATGCTAGCAATGCAGCAGAGGAACTTGAAGGGCTTGCTGCATTAATATGCGTAAGTGTTTCACATAATCAAATTAAAATTGTGGATATTTTACTTACTCAGTAGATTTATTATACAAAATCATAATTAATCTCCAAGAACCAATACCAGAGGGGATTTTAAAATACCGTTCATAAAAAGCGCAGTTGGGCAATGGGCCTTCTCCTGTTGCGCAGAATTTAGGAGTATAATGTCTCTCAATTCTTTCTCCAAAGTCATAAAACTATTGTTACTGGATCGTCAAGTTATCAAATATAGGGTAGTGGACATGTTTCTTTTGTGCTGAACGAGTACTTGCATGCATTTATCATGCTCAAATGTTCTTGTTCTTTGTATACCTTTTTGTAGGTTTTGTCATTGTGCTGCTCTTTTACTGATTGTTTGTGCTGTGGGATAATCATTTCTGTTTGTGCTTAAATGCTAGACTGTGCTTTTGTTTGCTGTTTAATTGTGTTATTGCTTTGCCTGTGTCAATGTCCCCTTATACTACTGATTTATTCAAAATTAACATCAACCTGCCAGGGACTAGAGATGAAAATTAAAGTAAGTAAAAAGGCTAAATTTGGCACATTAATATGATGGACAGCAGTGCTCATGTTAATTGATGTGCATTGTCCCTTTTGAATAAAATACACTTAAATATAAACATTAATGAAAGGCAAAGCTATACTTGTCTCCTCCACTTCTTTTTTTTTCTTGTTGTTGCTGAACTAAAAAAAATAGGCGAGCTATGGCTACAAAACTGTAATATGATCCAAACCATGAGTTCTGTGATCCATAGGACCTATATGCCGTATACTAGTATGCTGTCTTTAAAGCTATTTGCAGAACCACAGCGATTTTAGTCACTGTATTCATATTTTTTCAACATTGTTTTTTAGGTCCAAATATTTGGCAGCTTCAGCACAGGACTGTACCTTCCAACAAGGTAAAACCCTAGAAGTTATTTTTGAAGGAAACAGTTGATTTTAATGCCCTGTGTGTTTTGCTGGCCAGTATTGTAACATGCTTATTTTTGCCCCCAGCGACATTGACCTGGTGGTGTTTGGGAAGTGGGAGCGCCCTCCGCTTCAAGAGCTGGAACAAGCCCTTCGCAAGCATAACGTGGCAGAACCTTTCTCCATTAAAGTGCTGGACAAAGCTACAGTGAGTAGTAGCAACTGAGTGTGGATGTGTTTCTCACCTCTTCTAGCTTTGGTTCATAGCATTCATATCCTTTAGAAGACATACTGGTTTGCAACAACACATGTCCATCAAACACACTGGCAATTTTGATAAAATCACAAAAATGTAATTCTATTCCTTATGCACTGATGTAATGATGGTTTTATTCTTCACAGTAAATGATAAAATATTACAGGCCCACTAAATGGAAAAATGGAATAAACCCAGCTAAATCAAAATCTGGCAGCAGTTTTTATGTTCCTAGATAGGTTCCTCTGGACACAGTTGGATAGAAGTATAGAGCTTTGGCTCCTTTAGCATTTTTCTCAGCATCAAATTATGAGAGGGTAAAGAAGACACTCAATTGATGTCTTCCATCTGTGCATGATAGGTGGCACACACTTAACAGTCAAGTTGTACTGCCTGTCAAATATACAGTTAGTTTATGCAAACTATACCTCTCCAATAACAGCATATGATTTAACAGCTCTAGTTCTCTTGAAATTAAAATTGGTCATAGAATACTGAAACCACTGTTTTGCAGCTGCAAAAGTATCAATATAATATGGATACTTATTCTACTGGAGGATTTCATATAATTACAATCCCACAGTAGCATGTCAGTTCTATAGTGTGCATGCAGTGGATTGTATATTAGACCAGGCTAAACACTATGAACTGGAGAATTCCTGTCAGAAGTATGCAATATACAGTGAAAGTGATCTCAGCGGATGACTTCACTCCTTTATTTGTGAACATATTTGGCATTTCCTCTGTTCAGGTGCCAATAATCAAGCTGACGGACCAGGAAACTGAGGTGAAAGTGGACATCAGTTTCAACGTAGAGACTGGCATCAAGGCAGCAAGCTTCATTAAAGATTATGTTAAGGTGAGATAAATCTATGGATGTATAAATGTTGCACTGTTTACTTTCGCACTAAGTAAGCAGACATCGCATTACACACAGAAAATCCATTTGTAATATTGGCTTCTGCGTTTTAGCCAGTCAGAGTTTATGAATTCACCACAAGCTGTACAGTATGACAGAGCAATAGAGCAGGGAAAGGTCAAGTAGACATGGTTAAAAAAAGCCACCAGAAGGGTTTACGTAATTACTGTTTTAGATCGTGGTCCAAATAGGGCACCGTGGAATTTCCCTCTGTGAATCGGGCAGGCCGGCAGTTTTAAAACACTTCACTCCAATCCAAAATTTACTCATCTAATTTCCAAAGTGAAGCTGGAACTGATCCAAGCCTCTGTGCTCAGTATAATCTCCACCTATGTCAAACCAAGTGTTGCTGAAAACCTCACTGGCAGAGGTGAAAACCATTGCTCGGCTCCTACAAAATTCTTGTTGAACATGGATTGCTTTAGTCATGGGGGTTAATAGCTAAAGTAGGAAAGGAATTTTCAAGTGCTGATGTTCCAGCATGTTGTAAGGTTTGGGCTTTTGTCCTTTGTTTTTGTTGCGGTTGCGTGTCATGGCCTGAAAGTTGACAGCTGCATTCAACATCAACCTAGTCATAGGTGATGTTGTAAATGCATGTGTATGAAAGACTCAAGTGCAGTCAATAAGAGGTCACCTCAAATTTAATCCTCATATGTCATGTTTCCATGCAGTTAGAGCAGCGTTACCTCCCGGTTTCGTTGTCAGTTTTGAAAGGGAAATTTCACTAATTTTAATGCGGTTGTGTAGTCAGTGTTGTTGTGGAGTGCTTTTCATGGAATAGTCTCCTAGTTTACTTTTTGTTTGTATATGTACACTGCACCAGCTAGGTGAACTTACAAGCTTAGAAACACAGGCGCAAATAGGCTTGCATTAAATACAAACGGTCACACCACACGGTGCATTTGCAGGAGGGACGTAATATTAAAGAATTTGTCTCTGCTTCTCTGCAGAGCATGTGTGCTTGTGAGTAAAGGGGTAGATTTAGAGCAAGCCTTGATGTGCATATTAACGAATGACTGTCTCTCAGATTGATTAGAGATAATTAGAATATCAGGATTTTTTACTGTTTTAGGTTATGCTTTTGTAATAAACAGACAACTTGCAGAAATCACAATATGCTGTTTTTCACAATGTTCACAAGTTCACAATGTCAGAAGTGGAGTATTGCTTTAAGTTAACAGAAAAATAAATAGAACAGTTACAAACAAATTGAATATTCAACGTCAACAACAAAAGTACATTCACAAAAACAGTGTATTTTTTTTAACATTTCAAAGTGATTTTATACTGACATATCAGTGTGAATGGTGGTTCCTCCTTTGGTATGAAATTTGCTGTGCTGAATTTCACTATCATTTCAGCCTCATCCGCTGACTGAGTGGTAACTTCCTTTATGTGAAGTACAGTTTGAAGTGGCGATGCAGTTTCATTACTATATCTGTCTCAGCATACTGTATTTTATGCTTCAAACTGCTGTTGTGCTTAACTAGTATGTCATGTTTTTCTGACAGTGAGCCACATAGATGAGTGTAAATAATGTGACCCCGCAGACAACTAATCACTCCTGGAACCTCCCCCTCTCTCTCTCACACGCTAACGCACATGCTGGCAGACTCGCTTGCGCCATCCTTTTTTTTCAAGTAAAAAAAAAAATAATGATAATTAAAAACACCGGCAAATATGCAGGTTGTACACGTGCACCTAGTTCTAAAAAATACTTGCACTGTCTGGTTGCAAAATACAGCCAGAATCTGAAGCCATGATATCCTGAAAAGTAGAGACTTATTGCAAAGGAGTTTTTCTGACACTCTGTGACTGGTAGGAGTTCATCACAGTAACAGTCTGGGGGAAGAAACTGTCTCTGTTGCGTGGTCTTAGCATACAGCGCTCTGTAACGCCTACCAGAGGGGGGACTTTAAACAGTTTGTGGGTCCACAGAGATGTTACCTGCCCGTTTCCTGACCATGGACCGGTACAGGTCCTGGATGGAGGGCAGGTCGGCCCCAATGATCCTCTCTGCTGACCTGATTGTCAGTTGCAGTCTGTTCCTGTCCTCTTTGGTGGCCAGTCCTAACCAGACAGTGATGGAAGTGAGGAGGACAGACTGGATGATGGCGGTGTAGAAGGTGATCAGCAGCTCCTGAGGCAGGTTAAACTGAGCTGCCATACGAAGTACAACTTCTACTGGGCCTTCTTCCAGACAGTGCCTATGTGGGAGGTCCACTTCAGGTCCTGAGAAATTCTGAATCCCGGAAACCTGAAGGTGTCCATACTAGACACTGTGTTGGTGAGGATGTTGAGTGGGGGTGGTGTCGGGGGGCTTTTCCTGAAGTCCACTATCATCTTCACAGTTTTGAGCAGGTTCAGCTCCAGGTGGTTCTGACTACACCGATAGACTAGCTGTTCTACTTCCCAGCTGTATGCAGACTCATCACTGTCCTGGATCAGACCGATGACTATGGTGTCATTGGTCTTGAATTAGTTAATTAACTTGAATAAAATTATGAAAAAAAATATAATTTGATATTCTGAATTTTTGTCATACACAAGTATACAGAACAACATGTGGGTCACCAAATACACCTGAGCGTATGATAATATGACTGGGTGTGCTGGAAGCACTGTGTTCGCTGAGAGCATTGGTATTAATGCAGATGGCACAGATTTACCACTCTGAGGCGGCAGGTATTGCTGACAAATTTCCCTAACCAAAAACTGTCTCAAAATCCACTACAGTTAGTTAACAATAACAGTAGTTAATGGTTAAACACGATTGCCAAATTGTTGCTGAATCAAATTACAATTAAAACATTGAATTGACTATGAGTTAAACATAAACAGTTATAGCTTGAGTCAAATTGTCCATCACGAAATCACTTACCAAGCTGATTAAATTGGTATTTAGACAAAGATTTACACCCTACTGTTATCCATTATTCTTCAGAATTCTCTCGTTGCCTAGAAGTCGACTGAACGACTCATTCTCTTTCCATCCCTGTCTCTCTCAGATGTATCCGGTTCTGCCTTACCTGATCTTTGTGCTGAAGCAGTTTCTGCTGCAGAGAGATCTGAATGAAGTGTTCACTGGGGGAATCAGCTCTTACAGCCTGATCCTTATGGTCATCAGCTTCCTACAGGTACAGTAAGATACAGACACACACGAAAGGTCCATTGTAAGAAGGGCAGATAGTAGCTGTGTTCCAGGATGTGGAAATTTCCTCTTATTGTATTAGCAGTACTGTATTATGATAGATGTAGTGTTTCCTAAGTTTGTAATAGTTTACACACTATGGCAATTAGCAATGGTAAACTTTACTAATGCATTGTAATTATCATTTAAAATAAATTCTAATCGAGTCCTCTCATGCTTGCTCTGCAGCTCCATCCTCGTATTGATGCCAGAAATCCCAATGAGAATCTGGGCGTATTGCTGATTGAATTTTTTGAGTTGTACGGGCGCCATTTTAACTACTCGAAAGCTGGGATTCGTATCAAAAATGGAGGCGCGTACATAGCCAAAGAGGAGATCATGAAGGCCATGAATAATGGCTATAGGCCATCGATGCTCTGCATAGAGGACCCACTGCTTCCAGGTGTGTGCTTTACAAGTTTGCAATGATAACAGTGAATACAGATTGACCTCCAAAAGTAAATATCTCTGCAAACACTACATTTCGAGCAGACATTCATGCCTCGTAAAAGCTCGGACAGGAGGAGGTAGTTAGTGAACTGGCTTAAATGTGAACAGAGTGTGACTGTGGTTTCTAAAAGTTGCCAGATGTTGCTCAGCCAGAGGATTAAATGTAAGTCATTGATGTGTCACTTTTGTTTGATTTAATAGACAAGGCAACATCAATAATTGGATTTTACACCGTCATAATTCTGCGCATTTGTATGGGACTGCTTTGAGTTGAAAGCAGGTAGATTTTCTTGCTTAGATTCACCACTACCAGCCAAAACGTCCAAAGAATGCAATAGAAATTTACATGGTTTACTACACTGAGAGTGCCGAACCTCATTGATTAATTAATTTATGCCTTCATATTTATTATTGTGTTCTTGTGTTTGTCATTCGTCCATATAGGAAATGATGTGGGGAGGGGGTCCTATGGTGCCATGCATGTCAAGCAGGTGCTTGACTATGCCTACACCGTCCTGAATCATGCTGTGTCCCCACTTGCACAGTCGTATCCCAACAAAGACTCTGAAAGGTTAGTATTAAATTGTGCAACACCAGAAGTATCCAGAATTATGTGGGGCTCTTTTAAACCCGCTCACTCTCCCCCACAGCACTTTGGGCAGGATAATCAGATTGACCCAGGAAGTGATCGACTATAGGGAATGGATCATTAAGAAGTGGGGGGGCAGGGATTTGGCTCGAACTGACAACAGAGGTAAGATTCTGACTTTAACATACATCTTTCTACTTTAATTTGCGTTAGGTTGATTACACCTAATTAAAAGGCTCAATGATTTGAACATTCATTCGACTTTAAAAAGTGTAAATATTAAATAAATAAATCTTTTTTTTGTTTGTTTGTTTGTTTGTTGTTT
The DNA here is from genome assembly GCA_001698575.1 of Mola mola. Taxonomy (NCBI): domain Eukaryota; kingdom Metazoa; phylum Chordata; class Actinopteri; order Tetraodontiformes; family Molidae; genus Mola; species Mola mola. The sequence continues at coordinate 846,260 of KV751379.1, read as the reverse complement.
TTTTAAGTTTCACCTCCAAAGTTGCCGGTGTCAGAGCAGGAGCCTTGTGTGCTCAGCAGTGGTGTTGGGTCAGAGGAACAGCAAAGGGACTCAGTGTCACCGCACAGTGCAGACTCCCCCATGTCCATTTCCAGCCCACAGCAGCACTCGTCAGCCTCATCTGTTTCCTCACTGTCCGGGTCCGACAACGTAAGAAAACACACACTAACGTAAGGTGTGAGGTAATGGAGAGAAGACTTAATTAACATAGATGTCCTTGACTCTGTTACCAACTCTGCTGCCAGCTTAGAGGTGGGACAGCAATGAGCCCAACTCCACCTTTTTAACTCTACAAATGGCTCAATAACATTAAAGATACTGTATGAACCTTGTGTTTGTACAGTCTTATTTTTCCTGCATCTGCTTTCTGTTGCTGATGGTACACCCCATTCACGACCATTCAACTGCTGAAGGGGAACTGTTTTCTGACGTTTTCCTACGTTAATGAAAGACAAACAAGTCAAAAATACATGGGTGTTTCACTACATGTATCTGTCCCATGTTAATAGACATGCAAAAACATTTTGAATATCCTAAGTAATGGTTGTCTGCATTGTATAGCCTTGTTAAGCAAAACAGTTCAAGCAACCAAACTCCGTACTATTGTAGTTAAATTTCATAACTGTTATGTATAAGATATATAGGCTATTTAAATTAAAGGTCATAAAAATATTAAAATTCCTAAAAGATCATTTGTGGTATTTTGTGAAATTTTAGATCCTAAAAATACATGCGTTTTTCTTTTGCGGTGATTGTGGACAAGATTTTTTTTGTTGTTGTTTTTTTTTTTTTTTATTTAATTCGTTTAGCCATGCTTCATGTCAGCACACCATCACATGTTATGCGAATTGGCCCTGGTCTGTGATTGACTATATCAAAGTTGCCTGGGTCTCAAAGCACACCCAATTAATATCTGATATAACTCCAACATTGAGATGGAAATATAGCAGGAGGAGTGACATACTCAACCTTGCTTAATATCGCTCCCTTTTGTGTGATTTTTTTTTTTTTTTTTTCTCCAGGATTCCGATTCAACCCTGCCATGTCCAGTTCCTCCACCAGCCTTACATCCATACCCATCATTCCCATCTCTTGGCCTAGCCTTACCCCCAGGCCTCAGCATTGGCACTGGCAAGCCTGGTATGGGAGGACATCATATCCTACTGCCTACAGTCTCTCAGGTAGGCATGCAGCAATGGTTACAATAAACATAAGACAATATAGTGTAAAAAAGTTAGTGTCATTACACCTTTGTATAACACTACAAAGAAAACAAAAAGCCCTAAAATCAACGTTAATGAATCGTTGCAATTTTGTGTCAATAATTTTTATCCCATCTGTCCACCAGGCTCGCGTCTCACTGCCCGGTGGTCTAGCAATGCACTCCATGCCTGGCAGACAGGTGTGTATAGACACCGGGCTCCCCCCCTTCT
>KV751379.1:831011-842930 GCA_001698575.1 Mola mola | reverse complement strand
GTGTAAATAAAAGCATTTTTATACAGTTTTATTTTTTTTTAGAATTTTAAATTTTGTTTACAAAACGTTTCCCCAGGCAGCATTTTTAGAGAGTGTGTGTGTGTGTGTGTGTGCGCGCGCGTGCACCTGTGTGTCATTAGGGTTTGGTAGACCCCGCGGCCACATTCTCTCCTTCCCTACTCTCCCCTCTTTACTGCTGTTTTTGTTTGTTTTTTTGTTAAAGAGAAGCAGGAACAGGAAAGGATATGGACCTCCCATTTTGATATTCGTTCCATTTTTCTTCAGCTGTCCAGTGCAAAAGGGCAAGGTTGACATCAAGTTCCTCATGGAAATTTTGTTCCACGGTCCCATTAGTCCTGGGCATCCTGAAGGGAAGTTGAGGGATAAAAATTACACCCTGGTTTACCCACGAGGGGAGAGAATGAACCTCTTATTTTGGCCTGACAAAGGTAGCTCCTGAACAGAGAACTTTCAGCAGTGCCACCTCAAGATTGTGTGTGTGTGTGTGTGTGTGTGTGTGTCTCGCTCTCTCTTCTTTAAGGGACAGTGCTGTTGCCATATTTTGTCAGTCAGGGGAATGCTGACAGTGGCCTGTCTATTTTGTCTTTGGCCATCTTTCTCTCCACTGGAGGCGGTTTTAAAAGTAATGCTTCCACCTCAGGATGTGTGTGTGTGTGTGTGTGTGTGTCTCGCTCTCTCTTCTTTAAGGGACAGTGCTGTTGCCATATTTTGTCAGTCAGGGGAATGCTGACAGTGGCCTGTCTATTTTGTCTTTGGCCATCTTTCTCTCCACTGGAGGCGGTTTTAAAAGTAATGCTTCCAGAATTTTGGTCTGTTCTTTCCAACACAGATGCTAGTCTGTTTTTTGGGGTTTTTTTCTGTGCCTCGTGTCTCTTTTTATCAAGTGTCGCAGGGGGGTTGTGTCTAAAAAAACAAAAGGCTGATCTGACTTGAATTTGAACATCAAGGATAGGCTAAGAGGGCAGAAAGCCACTGATTCCGGGTCGGAAACGTCCTCTAATTCTCTGTAGATGAGGCCTGAGGCCTGGGGTCAACTCTCGCCTGCAGCTGTAAACCAGTTCAGACCAACACTAAGATGCTCAGCGATAAGGTTTTCTCTTTTGTGGTCCTGGACAAAGGCAAAGGAGGGAGAGGGAGGGGGAGTCTTCCTGAACCAAGGACCCTAGTGAAAGGGGGTTATATTTTCATTCCATTCAGGAATCTTGTGTATATTTGATTGCCAGGTACTTCCACTAATTGTTTGCGATGCCTTTCTTTGTGTTTACTTGGAGCGTGTGTATGTCGTCTCTGCGAGCACACCATCTCACACAAACACACACACAGAGGATTGTCTAAGGCTGTGACTCGCCCAGAACACTACACACGCTGGTGTTATTACTATGCAAGTGGATTATTCTAATTATTGTGTCATGTCATCTTTCTATTTGTTCTTTTTTCTTCCATCCAAATGACAAACACTGCTAGTTGGACTGGAGTTTTTTTACTGACTCTGACTCACAAGCCAACTCCAACCGCATCCCCTGACCCCCTGGTATTTGTATGAAGGTCCTAAGATGTTTCAAAGTCTAGTTTTCTACGTGTATCCGTCAAATGTAAGAAATGGGGGATGTAAATGTCATTGGTTGGGTCTGAGTCTGTGTAGTGTGTGACATAGTGAAACGTGTGAGAAAGTATCAAGGCTCATGACGTGCCGCCCCAGGTTTTTAATCAGACGCCTGACAGCTCACAAGCAAGCGCGCCCAGAGAGCGACTTGCACTCTGCGGCACACTTCCACCAACAATACTTTACCATTTACTGAGACTGTTTTGAGTACTGTTACATTATTTATGTTTTATTTTCATGGCAACTCTGATCCTTCAGTCAAAACTTCTCCAGGCATCAGTTTCGTTTCCACTTTGACCAGGAGCCAAACAGAAGAGCATTATATCAGAAGATAATCCTCAGCTCCAGCTGGTGAAATTCATTTCACCAATAATGATTTGATTTAAAACAAAAAAATCATTATGGATGGCGCAGACTAATGTGTCCAACCATGCTATCTTACCCTTTGGGCCTGTGATTGCCTATGTAGGATGATTTTTCAAACCATTAATTCCATCCAGAAGGAGATGATCACACTGGGGTATCAAATACTCAGTTCTATTCACTCCTTGACGGATTTAAATAGGACTCTGTGGTTTGCAAGCCCTTTCAAACCTTTCAAACCTTTCAAACTGCATCCCTGATAGCCATGTTTGCTTTTAGGGTTGAAGAACCAGCATTGTTGAAAGGCTGAAAATGAAATTGGTCATGGAAGGTTGTTGACTGGGTTCGAGTTGCCCACAACTTCACAGTAAGTCTGTATGGATTTATTTGCATCTCAGTGGTTCAGCATTGCTTACTCTGTCCTCACCTCTCCCCTGTTGCCTTCTCTCTGAAAGTGGGGGAAACGGTTAAACAAAGCTCCAACACTTTGCCTTCACTCCACACTGACTAGTGCAAACTACAGGAAAGAGGGACAAAACAGAGAGGCGATTTGTGCCGCTGAGGTTGTGACGTACACATGTACATGTAGATGCAATGTAATATTACCCTCCATTGCAACACAATAAGGGATTTTAAGCTGGAGGCTGCTGTTTAGAGAAGGGTGGCAGCCTCTCTATGTCCTGGCTGATTTAAGTCAGCAGTGACCCTCTAAATGGACACCTAGCTACTGGTGGCCAGAGTTTTTATGTAAATATATTTTTTTCTATTTTATTTTTTAATAAACATTTTAAAACTGCCAACCCGTGGTTTGTGAGTGTGATATTGTGGGTTCTTAAAAAGCACCATTAATACTTTTTTTTTTATGAATATACATTTTTTTATTGGCATGTTTTACAGTATATAGGAAAAATAGGCAAAAAAAAACAGACCCCAATTTATAACCGCACAAACACACACGGAGGGAAGTACAGGAAATGATTGTGTGGGAGAAGGTTCATTTTGATCACGTGTTGAAGACACAAAATCGCTGTTCACTACATAGTAAGGCTCCAGCTAATGGCCATATCTGAGGGGCCAGGTTAGAAAAGCGCAGGCATTTAGTAAATATTTACACAAAACAGTCGATCTACTCTTAAGCCAGCGATTGGTCCCACTAATAGAACATAATGTTGGTAAACCCGCTACTGCAGGTCTAGTATATACATAACGTTAACGTCATTTCTACATTCATTTATAAATCACAGCTCATCAGAATGCAACTATAGAGGGGCAAAGAGATAGAATCCATGCAAAACAGTCGAGTCCAAATATTGCAATAAGAGACCCCAAGAGTCTTGCCATTTATGGTCATTATTCCGGCCATTACATTGCAAGCATTAATACTTTTAAAAGGTATCGTTACATGGCTGTCAAATATTGTTGGATGCCAGGCTGAGCACTATTGTTTGACCACCCATTAATAAGACTCAACACATTACAAATTGCCCCTTTAAACATGTGCTGACAGCCCAGTAAGCTGTAAACATGTTGACAAGTTAACATTGAATACAAAAGTTTCAAGGGAAATTGTTGTAAATGTAGTTCTGTTTATAGCCTCTGCAATTGTAAGTCCGTCATTATGTTGTGTTGTGTTTTGGTCTCTACTGACTCTGTTCACCTGCTAAGTACTCACTATTGTTATATTAGTCCAACCGGTCAAGGCAGAGGGCCATCAACCTTGGGCAGGGGTCCGCTCTGAGGTTTCTGCCCATTAAAAAAGGCAGGTTTTCCTCACTGCTGTCACATTGTGCTTTCGTGTAGTGGGATCGTTGGGTCTCAACCTGCTCTCCATGAAAAACATCTCGAGACAACCTTTCCGGTGATTTGATGTTATACCAACAATATTTACTTACTTTGTTGGCCTGGTAGTGGTGGGTTTATCACATTTTTTATGCTTTGAAATCCCTTGCCTGTTGTATATTGACATAGACTGGTGAAACTGAGTCAAGAATGTAACACGCAGGCCATTAAACCAAAGAGCTGGCAAACCTTTTAGAGCTGAGGGAGCCATTGTTTCGGTTAAAATGGGGACTGTTACAGCTACAACTCGGCATCAAAGTAACCAGCTTTTGAAGAATTATTGTGAACTCCAAGCATTCATGGTTCGGTACCCCACTGCGTTTGTGCCTCCATCTGCCTCGTGTGATTCTCCTCATCAGCACTGGGTGGTGCACATGTACCACTGCTGGTGCCAGAAGGACAACATCTCAATACAGGGCTGTCCACACATTGCTGAGCTCAGTTGCGTTTTCAGGACACTTAAATACAGAAGTCAATTATAGAAGTGTTAACACTGCCAGACTTTGTCCACGAGCTTCACATTCAGTCGCACCAGGCATTCACTGGATGCTGATGCGTGATTTTGATCAGGATTAGGTGTACTGCACTGCATTGGCCCTTCATGAATCTGTCAAGCCCACTCTGAAGCATCTGCCCAGGCATTTACGGGATGACCCCAAACCGAATGTCATGAGCTCAGCAATAAAGCTGAGCTACAGTGGGAAGATTAGAGAAGATTAGGCCCAAAGTTTTGGTGGAACTAGGTGAAAGGCATCAAAAAACGGGAGCTTTGGATTTATGATTTGGCTACAGCACCTGTTCAAAGCAAGAGAGGGTGAAGAGAGGAAGGTGAAGGACCGTGACAGGAGCTCAGACAAACTCAACCTGCATTTTTATTTGGAAAACTGCTGCATTAGAACTGTGAAACAAAAAAACCCATCCACGCTGATGAAGCCGGAGAGGAATCTGTCGAATAAACACATTGCAGGCTTTGTTCATCTGAGTGGCATGAAGTCATACGACCTCGTGACCCAGGCCAGCAGTCAATCAACCGTCTCCACACTGGGTTTGAACCTCAAACTACAGAGAAAAAGCAAAGCAGTGGGAGTTCAGGCAGATGATACTGTACTAAGGTTTGTAAGTGTTTTTTTCTAAATGATCCTTTAAATCAACTTTTGGGAAAGTGCACGTAGGAGCCCCATATTCTAAGTTCGGATACATTGAGGAGCTCTAATAAATTGAAAGCAGCCATGATCAGTATTTTCATAATAGCAGTGTATCAAATGACTGATCTGTATAATAAAACATGGAACTCATGTCATAACCATAACTTGATTCTGCAGTTAATCTATAATTTTCAGTGTTTTTGTCCATGTTATATTATCTCCCCAGCACTTGACAGCACAGGGGTAAAGTGAGCTCCATGTTGGGAAACATGGTGCAATATTAACCAAAGGAAAACCCATAAATGCTAATGATGCCACGTGCCTGATAAACCTGTAAAAAACACTGCTCACCATATCACGTTACAAATAATAAAATATCGTTTTAGTACAACATGTACTGGACTCTATGGTAGGTTGTATCAATCATTTTAAGACTCAATAAGATTGAGATTGAGATCAGAGGAATTCGGAGACCCGGTTTTATAAAGATAGGATGAAAGTATGGCAAGTTTTTCCAACTAATTCTCTTACATCCATCAAATTTTTCTTCTGACCTCTCTCTGACTCCCAGCTTATGAACCAGTGCTTAAAATGTTAGAATAATTAGCCCACACACAAGTGATGCTGTCAAAACTAACCCAGAAAGATTCCACTGCCTACATCCACCTCCTTTTTGGTTGTATGTAGGGTTGGTGCAGTACTTAATGATGTGGAGCTCCAGTGTGTGCAGCCATCAGACGTAACGATCATCCGCCTCTCGAGATTTTGTGCTGCAGTAAACAGGGCCAAATTACATTTTAACAAGCTTTGTAAGAATCCCGTGAAGAACAGCAATCAAGATCAATAAGCTTAGCCTGATTAGCTTAGCATATGGTCAATTTTTAGACTCTCTATCGTAGAGGATGGTTTTCATGTGAGGGGATCAAAACACAGAACAGCCTGGGTGCGCAGAGCCGAGTGGATAATTGTGTTTGATTGAGGAAAAACATTCCGTGTGCTATTTAATGAATGGCCAAGTGTTTGTCTTAATGAGGAATCAGGAGAGGTTTCTCTCTCACTATTTCCTGTTCACCTTCCACTCTTGAGTGCTACTAACTAGGTCATCCCGCTGTGCTTTAATCACCGCTGGGTTGAGAGAGACCCAATTAGGTGATGAGGCCCATCTCGCATCAAGGTGGGAAATTTGCTTAATTTATAGCAAATCATCAGTCCTGATCATCGTTTGCTGCATCGGTGCCAACGTGGTATTCACAGGATCATTTGGAACCTAGGACCTTTTCTTGGGCCCTAATTGTCCGTAGCTGTGTTATATTATATACAGGGCATAAAGAGCAGACTGGTGCAATTGATCATCCTTGTTGATTTCCCATAAGAATCAATGGACGTGTGACACGTCCATTGTGGCACGAATCGGATTGCTGATTTTTCTGGCGATCCTGGCGGGTGTGCGACTCTGTCACTGTTATCGATGTACTTAAAACGGCAACACACAGAAGAAACCACGTCAGAATCAAATTGTTGGGCTCTTCAGTTTCCCACAGCTCGTGCTGCTCTCAGTTCTAAAAATGAAAAAGGCTGCAGATTTCTCTCAGCAGGCCCGCCAGCATCGTTTATCCTAATTATTCATTTGATTAGCCAAGACGAGCTTAAAGAAAATTTACACATTCTTTAATGTCTTTGAATGACTTAGCACAACAGGCACAACAAAGCAGCACACGTAAATAGCCTTTATCTCAAGCACAAAACTCCCCCAGCTCCCTATATTTGTCTCATTTATACATGAACTTGTTTAAAGGGTCACATTGGCATTTTTCACCTCATTGAGGATCAATTCTCAATGAGGTCCTGACTTTGTGCCTCGGTCTGTGTGTGGGAGGGTGCGGAGCAGAACTCGTGTGTTGAGTCCACTCTTCCTCTGTGTGCTCTCATTCTGTCACCACCATTAGCACTCTGCATGCGTGTGTGTGGAATGGGTAGCAGGTGGTCAGCACAGCCACACCTGTTGTTAATGTGATGGTGCGTAAGAGCTCCTATAAGATAGCCCATTTATAGCACAGTTGAAGCAGGCTTAGGTGATGAATGGGATGTGGTTTGACAATGTGGTGAGAACAGCCGTTGTTGTCTTTATCTGCCTGTTTCCAGTACACACTTGCTTATATCCACCGGTCAATGTGCATGTCTGTGTGATTGACTTAATTAGTTCTAATGTTTCTGCCCCCCAGGAAGTTTTCTGTTTGGGTGTTTTGTTTGTGTGCACATTAATACTGGTAAAGTCTGCGATTCCTCCTAATTTGAGTAACGTTGCTCAAGGCTCATTAAAACATTTGTTACACGGAGTGAAGGACATTATAAAGGAAAATGGTTCACAGGTCATCCTATCTCGCTTGCACAATTAAAAGCACACACGCACACAGACACACACACACATACATACATTCTGCGTGAGTGCACGCAGGAAGCGCAGTTCATCAATCTTGCCTCTGTTGTGTCGAGGCCGACTTAATTAGATTACATTACACATTCTTATTCAGGGCAATTAAACAGGCATCATATGATTCTGCAAAAGTGGATGAGTCAAAACTCAAACGGAGGGTTGAAACAGACACAAGCGCCGCAGCTTCCGACCTCATCCCATTTTTGTCGAATGCCTCTGTTACCACCAGGAGGGAGATAACAGACAGACTCCCACCAATTTCCATGGGGGTCATGAAGTCATTCAGAATGTGCAGAATCGCAGTCACCAGAGGCCGAATGAGCTTTAAATGCATCACACTTCATGTCATACAGCAGTCCGCATGTCAGCCTGACTCCTGGCACCAGTCATCCCTGCTATCTCGCTGTCCTCCTTCCAGTTACTAAAATAAATATTTGGGTTGTTCCATCAGGCCTTTTTTTTTTTTTTTATTTTTTAGCGCAGGTCCCTACTTTAAATTCAGTTTACTGACCCTGAGAACTTGATCCTCTTCGGATTAACCACAGGAGCAGCTGGTTACTCAATCCTCAATTTCTGAAGCTTGAGTTGGGGGTAGTGTTGAAATGCATGATATTAAAACATTACTGTGGGCCCCCATTTTTAAATATTTACAACAGTGCTTTGGGTTACAGAATGAGGCATACATATATATATAAATAATTTTACACTGTTTCTTTGAACTGTTGCATTTTTTTTAGTCTGTTTAAATATCTATATACAACATTTTATAATGCTGTGTCAAACTCATGTTCTCCATTTGTACTTTGCTTTATTTAAATATTTTTGGTTCATGATGTTGTCTTACAAGTTTTTTTTTTCCTAAAGACCAAATTGGGTGTGTTTTAATATCTTGCAGGCTCATTATTACTTGCAGACACCAAACATGAGCAATAATATTGTGAAGAGTTGTACTATGAGAGAAAAATATTTCAAAACTATCCATAAATATTATATAAACCAGCATTAATTGTTATTTATCTATCCACACTGACTGAAAATCACAAAGAAATGACGGTCACCCATTGAGCTTTAGTTATGGTTGCGCAGTTTAGACTGGAAAGTTGAGTCCAACAGTTTTCATCAAGTCATCAATTCAAGTTGGCGGCCATATTGTCAAACAAACTCATTTTCCTGCCAAGCCGCAAAAAAGCCGTGAACTACTAATGGCTGAAGAAAGTTGGAATTCTTTCATTTAGAAGTTGGTTAAGACTATAAAGACCTGAGCTAAAAGATGAGTTTTAGCTTTGTAAGGGGACAAAAACCTGCAGATGAAAGCGAATACTAGAGTATGTTAACTCTTTGCTAACATGTTAGCAAGACAGCAGGACATCAACAAAAATAATTTGAAAATTGCTAATATACTAGAACCTAGTGTTATACTTTGATGCCATATATTTTCATATATTTTAGTTTACTGTTTTAACACTTAAGAGCTAACATTCAAATATAAAACATTTAAAGCAGCTAGCGAGCTCTAAATAATGCTGTTTCATTGGTATGCTAAGAGTACTGCCAATACTGCCACTGCAACAAGAGAGCTAAGTGTTTTCATAAAAATGCAATGCTTTCTCTTGTTTTTCTGCATATATTTTATTTTCTGGAACTTTGTCACCACTGTCAGTGCTAAATTAGGCATAATATGACCTAAATGTAAGTGTCTCACAGCATTTATCATAGTTTTTAATAGCACGACACTGAGAATACTGTACCGACATCTTTGAGTTTGATAAATATTGTGATTTTTTTTTTTCATCCACTGCAGCGTTTCCCTAAAAAGTAACTGGATTGGTACTGAATACACTGTAGAAATCAAAGAAAGTGGTTGTCTCAATGGAACCATGAGGTTCCTGCAGCAGGTAAATGATGGCATCATCCATTTTCACAGTGAGTTCACCTGAGAACAACAGGGATCAATTGTCTTTTGTTTAAGCCAGATAGAGCTGTTTTCTGGCCTCTCTTAACCTCTGGTCACATTTTGCCAAATGCACCTTTGATTGAATGTATGTTCCGGTTCAATGACAAACAACGGCCAAACAGTTCTGACAGCATTTTAAGTTTTAAGTTTATTGTGTTCTACTATATAATGGGAGAATCAATCTCTTTCTCTGACAAAGGACGTGTATTTGTGAAGCAGGAGATGATAATGTAGGCGCCATTATGATAGTTATTCCAATAATTATGTTCTAATATAGGATGCTGTTTATCACCGTGTCTCTCTCTCTCTCTGAATTGATTTTTTTCTCCTCTGCACTCTCACAGACAATTAATGCTTCTTTCTTTCCTTTTTCGCAGCCACAAATGCTTTACATTTGGCACACTTGGATTTCCTGATGTTTGTACGGCTGCTGATCTGACGAGCCGAAGCTCAGTATACCCTGTCATCTGCAGGAGTAAGAAGTCCTGAGTGAGTCCAGTCATTTGTTTATACAGTAGATTCCTGTATAATTTCTGCTTGGATTTCCAAAAATGAGAAAATTACATTACTCTAAATGTCTAAAGGGGTTGGAATCTGTTTTTTTACATTTGCAGGTGCCGGTGCATTATGGTGGACACCGGCCTCCTTTGGACCTTTGCATGTATTTACTCGCCACATCGTGTATACAGTCAATCAAAGCAAGTCAAGAAAAACACTGTAGATACACTGCCAAAATTGAAGATGTGTTGCCAAGTTAACAGCAGGGCTGGAGGGCGCCATCGTTGGTCTTTTCAATTAGGAGGAGCTCAAAGATAAGGAGAAGTATTTGGGAAAAAATGTTTACAAATCATAAGATAATACACCAACAGATTACAGAGAATGGCGCGCGTGCACACACACACACACACACACACACACACACACAGAGTAAAAGTTTTCAGGAAAACTACTTAAGTCACAAGCTGGCTCCATAGGGCCTATCCAGAATCTGACGTTCAATATTGTTAATAATGTAATAATTGAAATTTAATTTAATTTCAATGAAAATGTAATTAGTTTGACCACTTGTCTGACTATCCGCTTTGCCCGAGGCGGAAAGTTAGCTCCTTGTTATTGCACAGATACGCAAATGAAAAAAAGTGCCATGCGGGTCGGTAAAAGTCAGTGAATCATCAACACCACTAAGCGGGATTAGAAATAAACCACCAGTAAGCATTAAAAGTCAAATTATATGATGATCTCTAAAACGGTGGACAAATATACAACTCAACCGTGATAAAAGAGAGAAAGCGAGACATACAGAAACAAGGTTCAAACTAAAACCTGCTCTTTTTTTTTTACCTTATTGCATATCTTCGTCATTGGTTGTAGGAAAGAATGGCAAATAAAATATACACGTAGTACTGTTACTTGCACTCAGTTCTCACTTGCAAGTTTCCCCGTCCTTTTAGTGTGCGTGAGTGAAATGAAATCCTAATGCATTCCTCCCTCTGAGTGTCATTGCCAGGTGAATTCCATTTCTATTAAGGAATGACCTCAGGCAAACTGAATCACAACAGTCAAGTTATTTTACCTGATCATTTTTAACTTTTATATGGTCTTAATAACGGTCACAGGCAGGCTGTCACAAAAAGGAAAAGGCAGCTAAAAACATAACCCATAACAGCCTCAACGTCAGAGTCAAACTCATGATTATTTCTTTTCTCTCGCATCGATGTCGAGTGATGTCAAATGTTTTTGTTTTATGTTGTTATGGAATTTTGTGGAGACATTCAGGGTTCCCAGAGAATGAATCATCATGAGCAGCGGAACATTTTTAGCTGCTGTGTATCTCTGTCAATTTGCTCTTCTTGTTCCCCTCAGGATGATGTCTAATACCTGTGGTGCATACCTGTCCTCACATCTGGCGCCATCTTGAGGTAGAACTTCAGAATTCAGTTTCCCCCTACTTTTGGTTTATGACTAACGACTGGCAAAAAATAATGGTGTACGTTTTACCCTCTTTTTGTTTCGTGCTTGTTGGAAAATATTAACAATGTCGCTGAGCACGGTAGGAGGTCAGTCTCAGAATACAGCCTTGACAGAGCTGCTCACATTGCTTTTTCACACACGTCACCTCAGTTCGCCCAGAGGTGAGGAGATTGACATATTGGGGATGATACAGAACAGTAGTTCCTTTCCCCATGGCTGCTCTTAGTCAGAGGTTGTTGCTCTCCAGCATGGTGAAAGGAAACTGGGTGTGTTTTCACACTTCACAGAGCGCCACATGCAGCATGACAAGAGGGGGCAGAAGGAGGTGCAGGAGTTAAAAATGAAAAAGTGGGGAATAGTGAGACTGATTTTATTCCCAGTGTCAGGCTCACGCGGACACTGTCGTCCGCAAACTTTCACTCACTATCACCCCCCGCCCCCCAGTTTGATCATTCTCTCTTCCTCCCACACTCTCTCCATCTCCTGGGTTTTTTCCTTCCTGACTTTGTTTCTTCTTCCTCTTCCTCCCTTCCTTCACCCCTTCTGTGTGTCTTTTTATCTTGTCACCGGCTGCTGGGTGCCATTCTTA
>KV751379.1:784961-818382 GCA_001698575.1 Mola mola | reverse complement strand
CCGTCTGGAAGTGTTTGAGGGGGTATTAGGATTCAGGCCAAAGTGCTGTGGAGACGGAACGTGCCTGGCTGCCTGCGCAGCAGACGGAAGCAGGTGACGCACCTGAAATTGGACTGCCATTCTCAATTCCCACAGAGCGGACATCACACAATCCCGAACCTGAGTCAGGCTGGGAGTTCAGGGTCAGGAGTTGAAGGTTACAGTGAATTGTGTAAGATATCCAAAACCCCACATCTGGTACAATGTCAGCATCCTTCCATATGTTGGTTCACCTGGTAACAAAAGGTTTAAGCCTACGTGAAATATATCTCTCCCTCTTCTTTTATTTCTTCAACTGTTCATATCTTGATATGTCTCAAACCAATGTTGGCACTTGATCACACTGCGTAACACGTGGAGTCCTCATGTTGAGCACTCAACAATACCTACAAATGTGAGACAAAAATATTTCCATTATCATATACATTTTAAATTCAACATGTGTAATAACTTGACAAATTGGGGTTCCCGTCTGTGCAAGATCTTTTTCTGTCGAACTGTGTTTGTAACAAATCTTATTCACTCTAAGCTGTGACTGTCTGTAGATCCTTGCTTGTTGACCAACTCTCTGAACCTGACTGACACGGGAAATAAACAGACAGACAGGAAGGTCAGAGTTCATCAGTGTCGCCATTGAAACTGACCTGATAACGTGCAGGAAAGGGTGGACTGACAGCAGAGGAAGCGCAGAGGGACCAAGCAAGAGGTCGAGAAACAAGTTATCAATGAACAGCGCAGTAGGAAACATACACCAAGCACACACACACACACACACACGTCCACAGACAGCAGAGTGGAGGTCAGACTGAGAGGCTTTGAAGGACTGCGAGAAGGAAGCTGCAGCTACACATTTCCTGCAGTAAAGTATTACACCGTCATTGTCTTATATCAGTGTCTTTTGATGAAAAAGACAAAATTTTTTTGATGAATTTTGGCAACATTTTCTTTAGATGATTGACTTTTAATACGTGGGACTGAAGAGAAAAGAACATAGCATTTTTTGTTTTGTTTTGTTTTGTTTTGTTTTGTTCGTTTTAAATCTGACATTTCATTGTTCTTTACACGTGTTTGCAAGAGCTTTGGGCAAATCAAGACTTTGGTCCTGTTTTGTTTGTTTTTTGGTTTGTTTTTTTTTTCCAAGAACTAGGGTAAAAGCTGTCCTGTTTCTGGGGAGCTCATTCAGCAACATGAAGCAGAATTTTTTGTTTTATACAGTATCTTCACTGTTGTTGAGTCAAAAACACAGGGGTTTCACTGCAGGTACTGTATCTATGTACTCCATGCAATAACATTTCAAGAACAGTACGTGGCGAAATAAAGAGTTTTATTGTGAAATTAATATAGAACAGACCTGCTAGTCAGGCCTTATCAATTATCAGCAGATCAACAGTTAATCACTGAATATCTAATTAAAGAAGAGTAGACAACCCAGTTAACTCATGTAAGTCTGTTATATGTTTAAGATAAAAAAATCTGTTGAAAGTTTGATGTCTGCATTTTTTCCTCAAACACCTCAATGATTTTATGTTCTTGGTTTACTTACAGTCTACTGTGAAAGGATGTTTTCAGAACATATATCAAAACATTGAAAGCTTTGGTTTATTGAAGACCAATCGGCCTTACTACCCATCGCCATCTTCCTGTTTGCAGGTGTCTTTCTTCCTGTTCATCGTTTTCGTTGTCTACACCATGCTGCCTTTCTCCATGAGAGGGGCCATTATTGCCAGCGCCATCACCTGCCTATCGCACACTGTCACCCTCAGCGTTTGTCTGGCCTCCAGAGTGGCAGAGCTGGAACCATTAGTCTGGCAGGTAATTGTTCATGGTGTCCATTAAACTTTTCAGCACACGACTCAACACTCAACACAGGAGTGTCGTAATTTACAATTTACACAACTTCCTGCTTGGACAAGATGACTGTACTATGAACTTCCCATTTTGGTTTTCTGAAGGCAAAAATGAATGCTTCACATGGGTTAGTTTCCCATAAACAACCGCAGTAAGGCTATTCTATGCACAACTAAAAATGATGAGATATAGCATTTTAATAGGGACAGGGCTGTAAAACAGTGAACCTGTCAAGTATCATCATGACACCGTGCACCGTTCAGCAAACCCCCCCACAGTGAAATAAACTGCCTATTTATGTACTCAGGGAACAACACCGAGAACACAGCAGCTCAGTCTCACAGCACAAAACACAAAGCAGCATCTATGAAGGTGCCAAACAACAAACACCACAGGCCAAAAAGATAAATATGAAATCTATAAACAATTCTGAAGCTGAAGCACACACACACACACACACACACAGGACAGTCAAGTGTGCACTGTGGCCTACTTTTATGAGGTAACAATGTAGGCTTAAGTGGAAGGAGGCACGTAGTGGGGAAATTAGATATATAGGCTCTCTGGAACATCTGTCACCTCCTGACATTTTGTTCCTTGTGTGTTTGTGGTGTGCGTGGCAGATCTTAGCCAATGTGATCATCTTCAGCTGTGGGAACTTGGCTGGGGCCTACCACAAGCACCTGATGGACCTGGCCCTAAAACAAACATACCAAGACACCTGCAATTGCATCAAGTCCCCCATCAAACTAGAGTTTGAGAAGCACCAACAGGTAAACACACATGCATACACAAAATGACAGATTTGGGATAAACATGTGATTAGAATCTGTGACAGTTCCTGCGGCAGTGAAATATAACAATGTGCATTAGCTCAAGTACTGTACTTAAACCATGCATAAACGCTGTCAGTATATTAATGATTTACATACACTCCAACTCCTTAGTTGCTGTAGGCTGTTTTTCCCGCATACTCCATCAGCTGCTCCGTCCTTCTACTATGAAAAAACTGGTGTTTGTTAAAAACACATCAGTATTAGTGAGCCAACATAGAAAAGTCACCACCGGCACCTGTTTAAAAACTCAACTATGCGATGAATGTGGAAAATGTAAACAAGTTTTTTAAGTTGAGAGATATTTATTTACGTAAAACTCCAGCTACAAATTTGACGTAGCTGTAGCTAATTTAAAGGCAAACTCCAGTATTTTTCAACCTTTTCACAAAATACATTTTTTTGGAAATCAAAACCAGTAATTAGTTTTGGACACGATGGCCATTACCTCAAAAGGACGTACAATGCAACAGTTTTTGGCAAGTCAAGTCAGAAATAAATCTTTATTTCACCACTAACTATGCTAAAAATGTTATTGCAAGTGTACAAGTGTAAACGGAATAGATACCTACTCTATGCCGTCATGCCATACCTACTATGGAATTTACTGTACCTGTTGTGGGGATAATAAAGTTGTAAAAGTTAGTGAAAGACCTGTGGGTTTTTGAATTGATAACTGTAAAGATACTATATAAAACAAATGTTTGTACGGACTGTTTTTCCTACCTTTCTCTGCTTCCTCTCACTGAAGGTGCACCCCAGACACAACAACTCAAGTACCAAAGGAGCACTGTTTTCCATTATTTACAAAAGACAACCTTGTGTAGATTTATTTCAAAGTATTTATTTCACGCTGTGCTAATTTGCCAAAAAAAAACCACACTCTGTACAAATATTTGTGCATATTTTCACAGTTAAGTTTCACTGTATAGATCTATTCCATGTTACCAGACACTTACGATAACATTTTGAGTTTAATTAGTGGTAAAAAATATGTGTTGTGCCCTTGCATTGTATAGCTTTGTTGAGCAGAACAGTCCTAGTGACTGAACTCTATACCAGAGTAATTTTTTTGTATGTTTTTAAGATGCATTTTGTGAAGTTTTAGGGCCTAAAAGACCAGGAGATAGGGCTTAGTTTGAAAATACTGCAGCTCTTCTTTCCATTTCATGCAACTTTACACATCTGCTATTCTGAGAGGCATATATTGTACTTTTAACTCCACTCCACAAGTCTGGAGACTTGAAACTGGTCAATAAATACAACCAATTACATGAAGTGAAATTGATTTCACTGACTTAAGAAGCATCTCAGAACCTACACACTAGTTTTTTGTAGTTTTCACACAGTAGTTTTTAGGATGACCGTTTAAAGATGAATAAACACAGTCACACTCATGATGTCAAACCGCTGCACATATGTGCAGTGTGGAGTCATGTCATGACAGGTTTAGAGGAAAACAACAGCATTGTGTTTATCAGTATGTGACCCACAAGGGCTCATTGCTAAGGGTCATTAAATATCCATCTTAGCCTTTCCTCCTCTTATGTGTTCAAAAACTAGAGGTTCAGAACTTCCTCTCTTTAATCAGTTTTGGCCAAGAGAAGCAGGTGATTATCAAGTGTCGTATTGAGGAAAAATGCATACCCATTATTATTATGTCTAGAGAAAGTCATATTGAATGTTTGTGATAAATTGCAGGACTAAGTGTTCCTTCATTTAATAGTAAACTAATTCCTCTTAAATTCCTCCTGGGTTACCTGCTAAATGCACTGTCACACAGCTGAAAACAGACTGAGTTAATGTTAAAGCTTACAGGTCACGATTGCCACAGGGCAACCAGGCTACAAACGTGCGATGAACATAGAATGTGATAAACTGCTACCGATTAACCCAGTTAACACAATATAACGTAATTAAAATGTGCTCAGCTTGAAAAATCTAAAGCAGTAAAATGCAACATAAAGCGACAATTTTAAGATAATTGCAAACCCTTTTTTGGAAAAATCTGACGTGCAGGACTTTAATTTGTAGTAATTGAAATAGTTCTTCCACCACTGGTTGTTAATTTGCTGTAGCTTTTAATGTTGAGCAAAATGTTCCCCAATACAAAATTAAGCAAAAGATTTTATTGACAAACCTTTGTTACTACTAGTACATGAAACATTCATTTATCTCTGCATCCCCAGCACAGCTAGCTCTAGGAATGGCAATGAAATTCAAACATGTGCTGCTTTATTACCAAGATATTTCACTTTTTGTCAGTGATGAGGAGATGGTAAGTCAGTCATGTCTAAGGAAGCATTCTACACTTGACATTAGCGTAGAATTATAGCCGCTGGTCCAGTCAGTAGGCATTAGACATGAGTTGTTTAATTGTACAATTTAACGCATTTCCTTAATAAGAGAGAATACTGTGTATGTTATAATTTGTAATTTATCAATGTAAGTCTGTTGAAATACAACAAATTGGGTAATTGATTAGAACTATTTCACAGACAAAATATATTTGTTTAGCTGAATAATTTTTTCATTTTCATGTCACCACAGGTCAGTTTTAGAGATGGATTTTCACAAGAAAATATGAAGCGGTGTTCTTTATGTTGGTTTTTCACCGATATATGTCTCTCTGTGCACTGGTTTGTTTGTTTGTGTGCGTGTGTTTTACGATACACGTGAATGCCAAATCTCATTCAATAGCTGAATACAGACCACTTTAGTCCATTAATCAAACACATGATTAATAAAGCCACATCTCTCCAGGCTAAGAGTATTCCTATTGCTCCAGTGCAAAATAAGTAAATAACAGCAGGTGGTGTGGGTTTCTATTTTTAGTCCTCTCACTCTTGTCTCTACTTAATTTGCTGCTGTGTTTTAGGAAATGAGCCTGTGGTGTGTGAACAATGTAATGACCCTCTCTGCTGTGAGCCGCATTTATGAGTCACACCCCCTCAGGCAGCTACTCACTCAGTCTAATGTGCACATACACACATACAGACACACTCTCCAAAATCACCCTCAAACCTCTTTCCTCCATCTCTATGTGGATTTTGCTCAATTCTAACCCATAAAACCCTACAACATACATGGTTAAACAAGACCCATTGTACCTGTGATGGATCCTTCCCTGTTTTCTTGTTCTCTCAAATAACTGACCATATTACACAACAGCATGTCTTGTTGAACACATTTTCAGTGCAGGCACACGTCAGTATGTCAACTCATCACTCATTTGAATAAAGAGTGGACTAAAAAAGTTCTTTAGAGAGAGGCTGAAGTGGTTCGACTCACTTCATTATATTTCAGCCACAAGACATCTCCCTTTTTAGGCAGTTCTGCTGGTATAGATGTGCAGCATTATGAGGGTATTCAGAATGATGGAATAAATAGGTACATTCACTAAAGTACTGTACTTACAAGTCCATTTCTCAATATTTAAATTGCGTAAGGACTAGATTCTGGAGACAAATAGTGTACTTTTACTCCACTACATATTTCATGCTACATCAGAGGCAAAGTAACACTTTTTAAACTAGAAATCACTTAAGCCATGTAGACATCCAATGCTAAAAATATCCCCCTGGTGTCAATACCTCTGCAAAATATGTTCCCAGTCCAATGTTAGTGCGATATTTAATGTCTTTGAGCCTCAAAAATAACTGCAGGTTGTGGATGTGGGTGGATATATACAAGAGTTCTTCAACGGTGGCACTCCAGTGATCTACAATGATTCTTCCTCTGCCTTATGTCAATATATCCTTAAAATTTCATCCAAATCTTTCCAGTAGTTTTTGGGTTAGGCTTTTAAGAAACAAACATATAAACAAACAACAAATTACCTTGTGAACAATAAAGACTGAAAAAACTCCTCGGGGGAGGTATTATTATAATCATGTGTGCCCTGATGCATGAAATACATCAGAAACACATATTATTATTCGTCAGACTTAGTCTGACTTATTCCCACTTATTATTGTTAGTTTGCCCAAAAACTTTCCCATGTAACTAGTTTGATGCACAGACACAAAATTCACAACTGTTGTGCGGGACGATCAGGAATGATATGTTTTGGCTCATGTGCCTTAATGCACAAATGGTTTCTGACAAAATCACCAAAAAAATGTGCAACTTTTGCCAATACACAATAATGGAAAATCATGCTGAGAAGAGCTGCAGCCGATTCAACTTCTGAGCTATGCTACGTCACGATACACTGTCATAGAAAAATGATTTTAACTTCAAACAGGTCACATCATGCTGGACTTTATTGGACTAAAAGGGCACCATGATCGTTAAAACCGTTTTCCCACACATGCGGTTTTCGTTTCAGTCGATTTTTTGATGTTTTCTGACTTTGTAATGCCTGTGTATTGCATGAGCTAGAGTGGGCGACATGAACAAAGGCAAAAACCTAACCTCCCTTTGTTATGTTGTAGTTAATTATCTTGGAAGATGATAAACACTCAACCTATGGTTACAATACATACATGTAAATATGATGTAAATTTGCTTGTACCTGTACTTTAGTATCAAGCCAAGTAGTGTTCAAATGGGTGACTTTCACTTTTACCAAATTACTTGCTCAATGGGAAACTTCATGTAGTTTTACTCAAGTATGGGTTTCGTGTACCAGAGTAGAAGCAATGTTGGCACCTTTTCTCTGGATTTGGTTAAAAATGCATTTTAGAATGTGTTTCAGCTGTGATCTGTGTACCAGGGTGAAAGTTCAAAGTGCAATTTTATGATGCAGTATATCCCATTTGTAAGCATACACTACATGTAACAGTTCTTAGCTTATAAGAGCAGCTGCAGTTTATACTCGGAGTAAAATATAAGAAGCTGCTCTTATGCTTTAACATTTTACAAATAAATAGTTTGATTGTGCAGTTTTTAACGAGTGGAGAATTCCAACCAGACAAACGATAACTCTAATTTTATTGTTTTGTCTTTAGTGTGGTAGTTTGTCAATTTTTTTTCCAGATAATCATTCACTATTTCATTGTTCTCAATGTGAAAAAACAGAGTGCATTGCCTTTTGTTTTTTGTGTTTTCTGTACGATATCTCAGTCGCTTCTCTGCCTCCAGGAACGTTTGCTGTTATCGTTGCTGCCGGCTCATATAGCCAGAGTGATGAAAGCCGAAATCATCCAGAGGCTGCAGGGACCCAACTTTGGTCGAACGGAGAGCACCAACAATTTCCACAACCTGTATGTGCAGCGGCACACAAATGTCAGGTAGATAGCTCTCCTTTATCTGTGCCTGCACATAATAAAGGCTATTTTCTGCTCTCGTCTCATCGCTTGATTGCTCCTATACGAGTCTGTTCTCCCCCTTGTCACAGCTCTCCCCTCATTTTCTTTTGTCCTCCCCTCTCTACCTGTTCTCACATGTAGATTGCTCCTCTCTTCTCCCCTCTCTGATTCTCTTCTCCACATCCTTTCTTCTTATTCCCCTTTCATTGCCTTAGCCATATTTTAGTGAGAGTTAATCCACCCGCATTGTGCTCTGAGGTCACTTTGCCGAATGAAGAGGAGTCTTTCCTCCGTTCTGGATGGCATCCTCTATATTTGTAAGACTCACAAAAATCCAGGAAAAATGTGAGAACCTCTCTTAAAACCTGTTTTCCATCACACTGGAGCTTCACAGTAGAAAAAATATCACTGTGTCCCTTTTACACGGGCCTCAGGTGTGTGTGTGTGTGTGTGTGAGAGAGAGAGAGAGAGAGAGAGAGAGATCATGTGGCAATCTGCCTATTATAGTTCCAATAATAAATTCTCACTTGATACATTTCAGTAAAGAGGGCAATCTCCCAAGAACAAAGAGATGACATCCAAGGACAGGTGGCATTGTGATTCTGCAGGGTTCCTCCTACACTAGAGTCGCGTTGCGGCATTGAAGAGCCAAACACCTGCTCCCTCTTTTCTTATCTGCAACTGTAATAATGGTTGAAAACAGCTTCAATTTGTGTTTTCTGTGGAAAACTCTGTGCTGTTTGTACTCATGATGCTTTTTGGTGAAAGAATTACAATCCCTGCTTAAAAATGTAATGGTTTATATATTTGCCAAAACATTTAAATGTAACTACAACACCCCTTTAATACAAATACATGGGGAATTATTAATCACTCAGAGTCAAACACAGATGCAAAATACTTTTCTATCAAATTATTCAAATTATAAAAAGTAATTTCAAATATTTCTACATTCAGCTAAAACAATGTTGTTGTTGCTGTTGTTTTATTTTCACAACAGTTTGTATCCTTCTTTATTGTTTTACATTTCAACAGTCTTAAAAAAGTACTGATCAGATGGCACAAATAAATTAGTACAGACTGCATATTGGTAACCATGCACAGCTGTCAGTCCAGTTCAGTCTGGACAATATAGGCTATAGGTGAAAAATTATTCATGAATAAAGTGTTCATTTCTGAGTTTTGATGAACTGTTTAACACAATTTGAGAGGATGTGAATTAGTATCTTTATTCCCAGTTTTGAATCATGGTTTTCCTGTTGTTTGTGGAGTAGCAAAAAGTTTCCTGTGCAGGAAAAATCGCGATAGTAATATGAATACTTCCTCACTCAGACTGGGATTTGCAGCCTGTCAAGTGTGACACAAAGCCTTTTAAATCATAGAAATTCAACTAAATTCAAAGCAAGCACATCACTAATAAATGGCCTCATGTTTGATGTTAGTTATTATTTAAAACACTATGAAGTGTCATTTGTTGTGTCTGCAGTATTCTGTATGCCGACATCGTGGGCTTCACCAGGCTGGCAAGTGACTGCTCCCCAGGTGAACTTGTGCACATGCTGAACGAGCTCTTCGGCAAGTTTGACCAGATTGCAAAGGTAACTCGCACCTTTGTTTGTTTTATCACAGTTAACACGAATGCACTCTGCGCAGAACATCATAACGGCTGAAATGGAAGGGCACTAAAATCACAATAAATATAATCACTGTGAGAAAAAGTCCAGGTTTTCAGAAATTGTACATCAGTTCTATAAAAGTCCTCTGTGTTAAAGTGCTGTAAATTCAGCTGGCCTTGAGCGAAACTACACATGTAATAGAATGAAAAAAAATTCACAGAGCGATAATTTGCCTTTCAAACAACCTTAATGAACTAAATTTACCCTGTAATTTTTTTTTTTTAAATAAGCTTGTGGTCTGGTGAGGCTCAGCCACATGCAAAATATGCATCATAAATACATTATTCTGAAATTACAGTAATCTATTTTAAGATTTATCACATAAATTAAGGAAATTTACTGCATTAATTATGTGCTTTGGCTGACAGAGAGGGCTTTCAGTTGGCCTTAGCATAAATCTATAACACTCAATTAGTGCCGGAAATGTTTTCATTGTTGTATAATCTGTATATTATTTTCTGGATTTGATTGATTAGTTTTTTTGGTCTCTAAAACATAAAATGGTGAATTATGTTGCCCAAAGATGTTAAATTTGCAGTCATAAAGAATCCAGAAAGAAAAATTTCTACTTTTTTTCTTCACTAGTTCTTCAGTTGTTGCCCATTAATCTTTAAACTAATCTTTGCAGCTCCACTGTTAGTCTGATTTGAATAGTGTGTTACGTTACAGAGGAACCAAGCAGACAGAGCAGACTCGGGCAGTGATGTTTTGCTGTCAATCAGACAAAGTGTGGCCTTGAAATGAATGTTTTCTGTGTCCTGCGGCTGGTTTTGGCCTCCGTTTTATACCTTCCCAAGGCGCTGCGCGAAGCAGTGTGGGCTGGTCAGAGTCTAGCTCGTAGTCTCATGGGTTCTCTGCTGTGGGTCTAAACAGTTGAGTCAGGCTCTCGCAGCTTTTTCGTCGGCAGTTCTGCCCCACCACCTGACGAAACTGCCATTACATAAAGCCGATCCGGCGATGAGCTGGTGTACATCCCACATGCGGAATAAGAGCTAATGCGTTAGGTGTGTGGGCGTATGATTTCGGGCCTGATGCATGTGACTGCGTGTATGTGAGGGCTGTGCAGAGGTGAAAAAGAGCACAAGAAACGGCATTTTATAAATCCACTCGTCAACTGTTACAAATTGAACATTAGAGAGTTTGACTGCAAATTGTCCCCATTTCCCCATATTAACCTCCTTCTCTTTAAGGAAAACGAGTGTATGCGTATCAAGATCCTGGGAGATTGTTACTACTGTGTGTCTGGTCTGCCCGAGTCGCTGCCTCACCATGCCAGGAACTGTGTGAAGATGGGCCTGGATATGTGTGAGGCCATCAAGTAAAATACCAGAGACCCTTTTGACTTCCTCTAACTCTTAAACACAAATGGAAACACACACACACACACACACGCCTCTCAAACAGATTTAGCAGACTGTATTTCAGCATTGTAAATTCAATTCACCGCCAGCCACCAAACTTACCTGAAAAAAAAAAAGAATTCTCCTTTTAACCCTCCCCTTCTTTGTGCAAACACACAAGCACCCACGTTTTGTAGACCATTTAGTTTGCTTGCCAGCACTGACCTTTAATCATAAGCTGATGAATAGAGAGAATGTTATTCATAATAGTTTTTGTAAAAGAGACCAGAGTTCAGCATTTAGTGGCCATATTTACTTGCCAGGGAATAATTCCAGCACCTAATTTTACACGATGTAACATTACCTACTTTACCTTACCTATACACTAATTATTCTGTTACATAAAATTTTTCTCATATTTTAGCTTTGCAGTTCTTCATGCGCATACAAGTATTGCAAACAAGCTGGCGGTTTCCCTTTATTTCCAGTCTCTATGCTAATATAAAGCTAACAGTCTCAACTACAGCTCTACACTCAACAATATCTCTCTGAAAAAGTGAAAATGCGCATTTTCATAATGGCAAACTAAACTTCTTTTTTTTAAATAGTTATTCTTCTGCTGTGTACTCTCAACAGAAAGGTCCGTGATGCCACTGGAGTCGACATCAACATGCGCGTCGGTGTCCATTCTGGGAACGTTCTCTGTGGCGTGATCGGCCTGCGGAAGTGGCAGTACGATGTGTGGTCACATGACGTGACGCTCGCTAATCATATGGAGGCAGGTGGTGTGCCGGGGTGAGATTTAATTAGCACCTCAACGAGCACTTGAATTTTCTTTGAATTTTATTGCTCTTCGCAATTTTTGTTGGCACACAGGGATGTACTGTACCTGCAAGGTTGCCATTCTGTAAACCAGAAAGGAAGATGTGCTGTGGAAACCTCTCAGTGTTTGATGTTGAGTCGAACTTTAGCAAGTCAGTGAATTCCCATCTGCTCTGCTGCACTTCCATATGGAGTACCAATGGCCAGCAGAACCATGACATCATTATGCTGAGATTGATTAGAGAGTCAAGCAGGCTGTATTAGAGGGTTTTTAAGCCTTTAAAGAGTATCACTTAATACTGGGGACTGATGCTGCAACTCTGGCAGTGTTTTCTTTTTTGCTCTTTCCATGGAGACCAGTTCAACTTAAAGTAAGTGTTCATATCAGTATTTAAGTTCCAAATTCAGTAAACCACCCCCTTAAGACTAAATATGAGGCAGCGCCTGAGGTAACAACACATTTATGTGCTGCAGCAGCACCAGAACAAGCACACTCCCCTGAAAATATTTATATTCTATAGTGTTTTCATATTGCCCTTCACCTCTTATCGTCTGCCGTCTATTCCCTTGCTTTACATCAGAATGTTTAAAGGCTGATAAACAGGGTCTGTTGTAATTCTGTCCCATAACAAATATTTCAGATAAATGTAGCCACCTCATTTGACCGCTTAGCTTTGCAGTTGTTATGTGACCATTAGGTCTGCCATTCTATCACTTTAACAAATATGGGGATATTGGCAGGTTGTTATGCGTATGCAACATGGAAAATAAGCTTTCCAGTGCCACCATGTTGTCTCACTGGGCTGCCAATGGTTTTTCTCCTCTTATGCTTGCTGAAAGGGATTTTAAATATATGCTGTCTGACAAGCAACATATTCCTGTCTCCAGGTGTTGCTGTATGTAATGGTAATAAACAATGCAGAAAAAGGAGAATTGTACATTGGTGTTGCTATAAGGCTAGTGAGTAAATAAAGTGTTTGATAGATCTGTTAATGGCACAACGACGCAAGCTGTTAACCTCTCATCCTCGGCCCGTCCCACCCTGTCTCACTTGTCCAGGAGGGTCCACATCTCCTCAGTGACACTGGATCATTTGAAGGGCTCATATAAGGTGGAGCCTGGTGAGGGGCAGAGCCGAGACTCCTACCTGAAGGAACATGGAGTGGTCACTTTCCTGGTTATCAACCCCAAGGTCAGATAGCATCTCTTACACGGTTTCACACATTCCCTTCCAGTCAGAAAGCACTGTTGGTTTGGCATTTTGTGTCCGCCCATTACTCTGATATCTAAACTGATATTAGATCAATTGTCGTTCTTGGATCCCAGAGAATAAAATCCGCTCATGAATATTTTGATGATTCCCCAAATTTTCTTCTATAGCACCACCATGAAGTAGATATTTGTTGTCCTAATTCAAATATTTCAGAATATCAATTGCAATCAATATATCAGATTGACTGCAAAGAGATTCGATTCACACTCTCATGTTCCTTCGAAAATGGTGAATGTGTGTTGCAGTGAATAAGGTAACAGATGTTACCTATTGGAAAAGAGAGCATCTCTTGACTTATCATTTCTATTTATTAGAAATTGTTAGCAATACTTATGCTGGTGAAAATGGTGAACAATGTACTGTCTAAACATCAGCATGTTAGCGTTGCCATCATAAGCCTGCCCTGTTAGCATGCTTACATTAGAATTTATCTCAAAGAAACACTGTTTGAAAGTCTGTGCTATACTGTAAGATACTACTACTATTATTACACATTTAAAATATTGTGATGATGAAATAAAACTTTAATTCAAGAAGCGATATCTTACAGCAGCAGTGTTCACATGAGGTTGTTCCGGAAACGAGCTGAGACACAGGGATAAATATCAAGATTAGGTGACATTATAATGCATCCAAGCATAACAGCACTACAATCAAACCTAATTTAGGTGTTTTGGTTCTTTTTGTTCTGTTAGGAGTGTCAAGAAAAAAGGAACAAACAGACAACATCTCCAGTGTAGTGTTGCTCTACTGTCAAATTAGGACATAAAAGCTGCATAATATTTAAAAGATCTGGCTGTTCTATGAACTTTCTATCAAAAACTTCTCTAAATAGGATATGTTGTTGGTGTCAAGACTGTGCTCAGTGTTTTTGGCTTAACGGTTATCTGCCTTTCTTAATCCCCTCCATCACTTGGCTAAGATTCACACCTCCTTAAATATCTGCATTTAGACCTTCCTGGTACCTCCCTCAGGCATCCTGTTTTCACTGTCTGATTGTACTCTGTAGACGTCAGGGGTCTCAGTGGCATCTGTCCTCTGAAGAATTTCCAGTGCATCTTTAAAAACGCCCATCATCAATAAAAATAGCCACACTGTCTTTGAACATTGATTCCTCCAAATCTGCTCATTTCCATCTCTGCATTTACATCTTTTGATTTCTCTCAGTGGAAATTGCCCAAGGAGCTTTTACTTAAAGTCATCACAATGTTCAGAATGCAGATTCCTAACTGTAACAAAACACACAGTCGAACTGTGTGCTTAGTCCTCATAGAAGTTGCTAATGTAATTCATTAATTAAGGCTGTCATTTATCATAAATTTTGACACTCTTTGCAGCAGATTTCCATGATTTACTATTGTAACTCCTCTGGTTTTGTGTACAGTTTGGCTTATCATTAAAGCTGCATACTGTCAGATACACTTAAATAGCACTTCTTTGCTGCACTTCATTAATGCATTTCAAGAAATCGACACACATGCTTTTTGCAAGTTCAGTGTTCAATCTCTGAATTCGTATGGCCTTCCATTCACAAATGCCGAGCAACACTTGACCAGAGGGACCTCATTTATTCCAGTTCAATACAGCTGGACAGTAATTAACCAAAACAGCAGCTTTAGGTCTAACATGAGCCTCTGAATAATTATTTTGATGTAAGCTGTATTCATACATTGAAACATTATTACTCGGTTCCAACTCAGGGCTGTTGCGTAAAACAAAGAAACAGATAATATGCATATTCTTTTCTACACATACTCAAGTAAAACCAACCTCACCATGGAAAACTACAAATCGGGCAACAAATGAAGGGAGAATTGTGTAAAGCCCTAAGAGCTTATGATTGAAACCTTCTGCAGGTTAACTTGTAACAGGCTATAGCTGTCAATGGGGAATGCTCAAAAGACTCAGTTTTCCACGAGCAAGGAGAGAGAGTCAAACAGATAATTGAATAAAAGATATTACCACACAGTTCCTTGACAAATTGTTGCATTCTGTATTTACTTACATTTTATACAACATCCTAACTGTGTAGGAACTGTCCGTCTGAGGTTTCTTTAAGATTTGACAAAATGCTACTGAGTGTACTGCGATGCAGAAGCTTTTCGATATCCTACCATATATTGGGAAAAGGCTGCAGGTGCTCATTGACATTTTCAAGAAGCCCTGAATGGATGAAGGTCAGATACGGAGCATGGGTCGCAGGAGGTGTCATGTCCACTGTCATAATCATCGATTGTCACTGTCAGAGCTGTTCAGTGCAGTCACCACCATTATTGACAGTGTCTGAGTCACAGGCACAATTCGCGGGTACATTAACAACTGAAATAAATCACCTGAGGAAGAAACATCACACATGTTTTTGAGGATTCGTCCACTCCAAGAAAATTAAAAAAAAGAAAAAGTTGGTGAAAAAAGCTGTCTGATTGTCGCGCTCAGGGGTTTGTTAGAGAGAAGTGCTCCACCTACACGCCAAACTGAGAGGAGAGCTGCACACTTTAATCAAAGTGGTTAAGTGGCTTAAAATATAACCAAACGCATCACAGATAGTGCATCACGTAGTAATGTGGCTACTGTTCATCAATCCCATATACTCTCACTCTTATCATAACTCTACCCGAGTTCTTCTCTGTCCCTGTTTTCTCAGACCGAGAGGCACAGCCCTCTGTTGGGTTTGCGCTCTCGTCCCTCTCTGGATGGTGGGAAGATGAGGGCGTCTGTCAGAATGACTCGATACCTGGAGTCCTGGGGCGCTGCCAAGCCTTTTGCCAACCTACACCATCGAGATAGCATGACCACTGATAACGGCACGATCAACACAACTGTTAGTACAATGCACTGCCCTCTGTTTCAGACACATATCCACACAGTAACAGATATTAACAGATGAATGATCTGACTCCTCTTTAAGGACGTTCCAATGGGGCAGTACCACTTCCAGAGAAGGGAAAGGTGAGCTAAGAGTAACGTTACGTCTGAAGTTTCTAGTATTTTCCTTAATTTTACTCTGTGTTTCACATTTAAATGTGTCCTCCCCTCACAAGGTCCAAATCTCAAAGGAGGAGGTTTGAGGAGGAGCTCAATGAGCGAATGATTCGCACCATCGACGGCATCAACTCACAGAAGTAAGCATCTTCATAATAACAGTTCCTGTGCAGTCATTTCAAATAGATATTCTCTCACTACTAAGCAGCAGATACTTCGGAAAAACTATCTCGCATTTTATAGTCCATTTTACATAAGAAAATAACATTAGCAAGCATTCTTTTCCATGTGTGCAATATTTTCAGTGTCATTTATCCGAGATGTACATTCATCTTTTTATTTATCAGACAATTAACTGACTGAAAATGAAGTGCTATCTTGGCACATTTCATCAAAACCATAGTACCAATAAAGGCTAAAAGCAGTGATGTTCATATTCAGTTCATATGTGGCCAGTTGTGTCCAAGAGACACAGAATAGTTTACAGACGACCCTTTGTGTTTCCTGAATCTGTTCCACTCGTGTGTCCAGACAGTGGCTGAAGTCTGAGGACATCCAGAGGATCTCATTGTTCTTTCACAACAAAGCTCTGGAGAAAGAGGTAGGCTAATAATACCAAGCACCAGCCTGCTCTGCTCACAGGGAAGGCAAATCAATGGAATTGTATAGATGTTGGTGAAAAAAAAGTAATTAAAGAGGCTGTACAACCTTATAGAACACAGATTGTCTATATTCACTCTATAACTTTTTTAGATTCTTCGCTTCCTTCAACATAAAAGCCTGGTGTATTTTTATACTGTGCTCAGTGGTATTTTAGAATTTTGCATCTTTTCCTGCCTCATTTTTTTTCATTCATCTCTCTCAACAGTACAGATCGACAACATTGCCAGCCTTCAAGTACTACGTGACCTGCGCCTGCCTTATATTCTGCTGTATATTCATAGTGCAGGTCCTCGTCTTGCCCAAGTAAGTCTGAACCCATTAGTATCAACACATAGTAGCTGTGGCAGCAGAATGACGTGAAAAGGCCTTTTTATGGCAGCTGTCTCATCAATAGGACCACACCGAAATGAAATAGGCTGGAGGGGGGGCAAAAGACGGAATAATAAAGCGCCAATCGAGATGTAAGGTCGTCATGTCTGATAGTGATTACAGAGCAGGAGAATCAAAATGTGTGGTGTCTTTATGGCACGGAGAGAAATTCCCAGTCAGGGTAATTTACTACCTCTGGGACCAAAGGTGTAATTCAGCACCTGAGAGACAATTGATCGTCTAATTCACTCCTCTGTCTCACTCTCTTTATCTCGGCCCTATTTGTCGCAGCATCACTCTGCGTATTGAGACGTGACACCATCTGTTTTATGGCAGGGGTCTTTAGATCAGCCATACTTTGTTCTTCCTAAGGAAAGTCATAAATGAGTGACTTCATTACAAAGCACATCCTCCGTGCTGCCTTACAAATCACAGTTCTGTTTGCTTAATCTAAATGGATTGCAGGTTGAATACATTTGACCATTAATTACATTTATTGCCCTGCATGGCAGAGGGCCAGGATGTGCCAGGAGGATTTACTGTATGTTTGCGTGTGTGTGTGCGTGTGTGTGTGTGTGTGTGTGTGTGTGTGTGTGTGTGTGTGTGTGTGTGTGTGTGTGTGGCAGAACTGCAGTACTAGGGATCTCCTTTGGCCTGGCGTTCCTGCTCCTGGCTTTGATCCTGCTCCTTTGCTTCACTGGTCACATTCTGGTAGGTTTCTCCGGATTTATCAGTCACAACAAACGCACTCCAAATTTGCGACAGATAAAAGTATGGAAACTGACATGTACACTTTATCTGCCTTAAAAATAACTTAAAGTGACTGAGCTTAAATGTTCCAGTACATGGTTTTACGCAAATCTCCAAGTTTGGGGTCTTACAAACTTGAAACCACAAGATACCCTCAGAGGTTTGTATTAAGACAAGATGGAATTCTAACTTTTCTGAAAAAAACAATAATTGATAAGCTGTTTGGCATTTGGCTTCTTTGACTGTTAAAACCAGTGGCCTTATAATGGAGAACAGCTTTTTTACATTGTCTCACAAGCGTCCACGACTGAAAATGAATACACTGTTGTAATTCACCCAAGTAGTTAGAAACTGTACTGTCAATGTATTTTTTATAGCCGCTCTTTGTGTTGACAGCGCATGAACTTGCAGCTCCTCTTCTAAATCAGCTGAAATATTAAACAATGACAGGTCTCGTAGGAACCAAGTTATTTTGACACCATTTTATAATACGTTTACGTGAGCAAATATAATGTATATTCCCCTCATTTTTCAATTTACTGCGGTTGCTTACTCTCCAGCATGGGCGTTATTTACAAGCTGCTACAGACACTTGTCCCAAGTGTCTTGTGGGCAATCAACAACTGATTACTCTCCCAAGACCATCAACCATTTCATGTGTCACTGATCACCGACTGAGTTATCAATAACTATCCTGACCCATATACGAGCTTTGTACACAGATGCACCTTGGTAACTTTCTGATTTTGCTTTGATTGTACTGGCTGGCTTGACTGCCTTGAGCTATGAACGTAACAGACTTTATAAAGAAATGATTTCAATCTTTTAGCAATATAAGCTGGAAGATTTAAATTTTCATCAGAGCTGGATAATGTTGTTTGTTGTTGTTTATAAGCTCTCCTTTCATCCAGTACTCAAACTTTATTCTGCATCTTTGCTTCCTCAGCAGGGAAGGAAACGTTCCTTCTGCTCCCTCACCTGGTTCCACTTTTCTTCCCGCATTATTGTCACCGATAATCCCTGGCTGCGATTGGTCCTCACCATGGCGACCACTGCCCTCATACTTGTTATGGCTGTCTTTAACATGGTGAGAAAAAGGTTACAAGTGAAGCTGTTGTGGATGTGGTTGGTGTGCAGATGTTTAAGGTGACAGTGGAACTGCATGTTCTACCAATAGCGAAGAAGAAATAATAATGTCAAGTATTTGGTTTAGGTTTCACTCAGGAGCAATATTTAAAATGACAGTTAAACCACCTGATATCCAGTTCATGCTAAATATATACCTTTGACATTTGGTGAGGTGTAAGATAAGGAAGTTCTCTGTTGAAATCATTGATTAAGCAACGTTTCACTACTTCTGTACTTTTGCAGTGCGTGTGTTTTGTTTTTGGCTAAAATAGTTCAACTCAGTTAGCACTACATGTACCTTGGCAGCCATGCACAAGGACAGAGGGGCAGAACTTAGGGCTGACTAGCAACATGCCGACAAGGTTGCCATTACTACAGACTCATGGACAGCTCTCACTTGTCATTTCATTCACATATGGGATGTAAAGTCTGCTGTCCTAAAGACAAGCTGTACTGATTATTAGCACACAGCAGAAATCAAAACTGACAACCTTAAAGCAGCTGCCTAGGAGTGAGGCGAGTGCATGTGCACATTGGTTCTGCAACATTATGAGATTTATTTATCGGTCTATTTTTCTAATAGTAAAAATATATACAGTGTGTTTTTGAACTTGTTTGTAATGGGATGTGAGAACTTGAATATTATTTATATTACCCTAACTCTTAAGCGCAATTAATTTCTAGAATTTGATTATATTTATTGTATGAATACACTTTATAGGAAATTTTAATAGTTCCTTGTCAGTAAGAGGTAAGCTTAATTCACACTACACATCAAGGCTATCACTTAGCCTGATCTTACACTCGCCGACAGTATTTTTTTAGCTTGCCGACGAACCTCGCACATCTGAGCTCGATCTGCATTCAATCACCAGTTCCCATCATCAACCTGTGAACTCTTCAAAGATGCAACATAAGAAGCTCACTGACACGTCATCACTTTAAACTAGATTTGTAGCAGGCTAAGTATCTAAAGAAATCGGTGACAACTGCAGCCGATCAGAACACTGGACATGGCACGACGTATTAGGTGGAAACCAAGAGGATAAATACAACATAAACAACAAACGACACATTTGTTTGTAGAACAGGCAACTCATGAGTCCAGGCTTTCACCCATATCTTTTCGTTTTGTCTGATTTTCTTATTCCCCTGTGGTATTATTTGCCTTTTGCACATTTTCTCCCTGACTGCCTGTTACCAGTTCACCAGTGTAGTTTGAACTGACAACGACTACAATACTCCCAGTCACAAGACAGCAAAGCCCACAGTGTGAACTGCACAGGGATCTGCCGACTTTGAAAGTTGTGCACTGTAAACTTTAATCTCAGTAACTTGTGTCCTGTAAAAACAGTCCAAATCGGTACTGGCTGTCACGATCAAACTTTTGGCTCTTCATTCTTTTTGTTTTGTCTGTTAGTTTTTCGTGGAAGATCCCGGAGGATCCGCAGAGGGCATCCTGACAACTTCTCCACCTGAAGTTTTGATATCTACTGCACCTGTGAATCCCACTAACAACAGCCTGTTGGACTATCAGGAGGAAAACACAGGAGAAAACAAATTTTATCTGCCAGTATGTCTGTGGAATCAAGATACAAAATTACTGAACATTATCTATAACATTTATGTAAACCTGCAAAATTTAAAAGTTGTACCAATTTAGTTTGGTTTTTTTTACATTATATACAAAATGTGTGGGCAACCCTTCTTTTCTTTCAACTACTTTAAGCTGAGCAAAAACAAAAATACTCCAAAGAAACCAAGATTTCAGCCATCAGTGAAGAATGACATTCATGAAGCCAAAGTCATTTATCATAGTTTATAAGCATGATAGTTACCATTTCCATCATTGTAGATACAGCTTTGTTTTTTTAGAAGTGTAGCAACATATTCTCATGTCAGTATGCAAACGTTTGCTTTCTAACCATACAATGTATTAGCTGCCTCACCACCGTTGAAGCAGCGTTGAGACCTGTTATTCTAAACACATATAGCTGTATTTCAGCATCTTTTGGTTTTGAAACAGTTCTTTTGGTGGCCGTGATTCTCACTGTTTCCAGTACTTCATCTACTGCTGTATACTGGGCCTGGTGTCGTGCTCGGTATTCCTGAGGATCAACTACGAGCTGAAGATGGTGGTGATGCTTGTTGCTGTGGTGATTTACAACATCATCATCCTGCAGACACACTCCTCCATGCTTGATGAGTTTAGCAAAGCGCCGTACCCCACAGATACACTGGATAGGTACCGTCACACACTCATTGACACAACCTTTCCATGAAACAGTTATTACACCCACTTAAGGTCAGCGCTATCTGTTTAAAACCCTCAACCCATTTCTGACCCTGCAGCCTGCTTGCATCAGTAGAGCCTTTAAAAATGAATAATGTATATCCTGCATGACTGCTGACTGAGTGTAAGTCCTGGAGAGGAGGCTGATGAGTGGCAGAGTAAGACGCAGCAGTTTGTGTTAGTGGAGCTGAATTCATTTTTCACATTTGACTAATAGCTGCTGGGGGAAAAAAATCCCATTATGCAAAAAGTTTTCCAAGCTCTTTTTAGATCACAAAAAAGAATGGTGGGAAAAGAAACATGTTTTTCCATCTCCAGCTTAATAATTTCATTTTGTTTATCTCCAAGATGCATCCAATTACACTTTATTACCTTGAAAGGTATCTTGGCATGGCTTTAAGTTGTATGTCTCATTACAGTTAGGTGAACTCACTGTCCCTCACTTGGCTTCATGAGCATGAATAAAAGCAAACAAATACACAACAACATATGATGTACAGTCCTTTCATAATCTAAATAGCACATTCACATGCACATCAATAAACAGGCTGACTTACTCTTAAAATATGTAAGTATTACATAAACATGATAAGTAGTCTTGAATTGATTTTTCCTAAATGAATGAATGTCTGGGCTGCTTCACTGTTGTCTATTGGTTCTTCTTGGCATGGTTCTTGGCATGGTTCTTCGTGATGACCTGTGATTCAAACTAGCATGCAATTTCAAAGTGTCTAAAACAAAGTCTTAGTCTTTCTCTTTATACTTCCCAATACCCCTGACCTGACTGTGGGACTGAGAGGCAAACACAGCAAGACGTTAAACTGAAAGCGTCCAACTTCAAATAATCATGCAAATCAATAGTGTGCAGTACTTATATATACAAATATGTACAGTATGTCTATGAACACCTGCCAGCAGCATCTGCTTGCTTGAGAGAACAAAATTTCTCTCATCAGTAAAACTTAAGCTAAGGTAATTGGTGACCTCTGTGGGCAGTAAGCATTTGATTAGCTGAAGGGGATTAATGAAAAGTAAGAATTGTAGTGAAATCAAAAAAGATGTGAGGGGAAAGGTAATTCAATAATAGTCAGAATTTCATAAGAAGGAGTTTCTAAATCTGAAATTCTTTGTTCATTCACATGTTTTGATTTTATTTAAATTATCATCTAGTTCATATTATCCTTGTAATGTTGAACACTGTCTTCCCTAGAATTCCATAAAGCTCTATTCAGTTCTAGCAAGGGTTACTTCTTCAGGAGTAAAGTGTGCATTCCTCGGGGACTGTTTTAGGCCATGAATTATTTGACATTTGAGTCACTGGTGGATATTTATGCCATGTGTGAGACTGACCCACAATGCTGTAATGTAAAACAATATTGTTTGTTTTGCTTCTTTCATGGGGTCAGTGATTATACATATAACCAGACTTTCAATTTCTAGACAATCACGCTGTGGTCATTGTATAATTTCTCCCTCTCTGCACGCAGACCAGGAGTGCTGAAGGATCTAAAGATGATGGGCTCCGTGTCTCTATTCATCTTTTTCATCACTCTGCTGGTATTAGCCAGGCAGGTTTATTTGATGAAGATCTTTTCAACCATATTTTACTTTATTTTCAATTGGTTTATTTGACATGTTTTCATGTATTTGCAAAATTGTAAGGCAGAGCCAGTGAGCAATGTGCAGCTTAAAGTGGGACAGGGGCATTCAGTGCCTTTGCATTGAGGCAGTCAGCTTGGCCCACCACCTCCCTCACTCCATGTGAGAGCCAAACTCTGCCGACATCGATTTGGTGCATGTCTTGTATTTTTCATGGGGTACAATCCATCAGCTCTAACCCCCAAAGCAGATGTTTTGGAAACAGATTGTTCCCCAAGAGGGTGTGCACATGAAACTGGGGCTTCCCTGCTTGTCTCGTTCTGGGTCACTCTCACCGGAAAAGGAGGGGAGCATTTGTTGTGGAAATGCAACTTTGCTGAACAAAACTTTTTGTTGCCATCGTTTTTCATTCCTGGCTGCGCTATTATCAAAGTTTTTCAGCAGTGAATTTATAAACTAGTGCTATAGAGTGGTTTATTAACTCTCATCAAAGTGATTCAAGAAACAGGTCAAAAAGCGTTAAAGTAGCATCATCCAGGTCCTTGATGCAGAAATATGCAAATGTGAGCTACATATGAGGGCATAAAGCATCTACTTAACACATTTTTTTGGTCTGCTGACAAATTTGCCTTGCAAAAAAAAAAAATCATCTTCAGCCTTAATTAGCCCATTTCTAACTATTTAGTCAGAGGGAGGAGAAAGTAGATTAGTAAAATCATATTGTCTCTAATTGATTCCTAAAGAAGTGATTCATGATGGGGGAAGCTCATTTGCAGGCTCGTTCACCGGTTCTGAAATGAGCTTTGTTTCCTTTGGCCTACTTCCTACACTCCTGGAGGTAGCAGAGGTCCTCTCTCCACAGTAGATGGAAACATTCATAGTCTACTAACACTACACACTACATATATGTATATAATGTATATACTGTGTATATATACACAAATGGCTCAGACTTAACTATCCTCAGAGTGCAGGAGGCGTGTGGTCTATTTCAGCCCCAGGCTATCAAATATAACTATAGGACAGCCCGGAGCAATATCGGCCTATACTTATTAATCCCTCCATACTTTAATCTCAAGGAGAGCAACATTGATTGCACACATACATCATGCAGACTGCTACCTGCACATATGAAAGATATCCCACAGGAGTCCCACACGCACAACACATACAAACTGCATGGCCCATAGGTAGCCAGGAGCTTTCAATAAAAAGCCTTCAAGCATTAATAAACAAACAAACAAAAAAAAAAAACAGGAGTGGTGGGTGTATTTTATGCAAAACACTCCCTGCCAGCTTATTGTTTCCTTGAGCAGTAATACTGGAGCATCTCACACTGTTTCATTGCCATCTTAGAGAGGCATTAATTTTCTATGAATACCAAGAGAGCCTTTTTTTAGTTGTAGTTGTTTTCCATAAATCCTGTATGGTTTGCAATTAATGGCAATGGTTGGAACGGAATCCAAGCAGCCAATCTCCAGCCAATTGCCAAAGACATCCTTTCATTGCACCAATGCCTTCTCAGATCAACTTCCAGTACAAATCAAACAGGAGAATTAAAAATGTCCTTTAGTTTGGTTTGTTGTGTGGCCTGTAGTGTCCGAGCAGAGTGCCAGGTGTGAATGACACGGGTGTCTCTTTACTCTGTGTCCTCCTGTAACAGAATGAATATTACTGTAGGTTGGACTTCCTGTGGAGGGACAAGTTCAAGAGGGAGTGCGAGGAGATCGAAACCATGGAGAACCTCAACCGGGTTCTGCTGGAGAACGTCCTACCTGCCCATGTAGCTGA
Source organism: Mola mola (assembly GCA_001698575.1). Classification (NCBI taxonomy): domain Eukaryota; kingdom Metazoa; phylum Chordata; class Actinopteri; order Tetraodontiformes; family Molidae; genus Mola; species Mola mola. Next base: position 793,724 of record KV751379.1, on the reverse strand, counting down.
ACACTTCCTGGGCCGCAACTGGAAAAATGAGGTGAAGTGCGCTCTGGCACTTGTTATTGTTTGGTATTTTGGGAAATATGCTGATAGATTGTCGGTTATCTTAGATGAGCTTAGAGAGTTATAAAAAGCATGAGAGTTAGAAATAGTGTGACATACAAACAAGACTTAAGTGTTGAATCTAGACAAAACTAGCTCTAGTAAAATAAAAGTTATAGGAATTATTGAACAAATCATAAGCCTTTTTAAAGCCTCCGATGAAAATCACATTTTTGACCTTGACATGTCAAAAAGTTGTTTTTTTATGCACCATGACACAAATCGTGATTGAAATAAGCAGTGAGCGTCATAGCTGAGGACTTCGCTTTCATTCTGCAAACCACCAATGAAAAAAACCTGGATCTTCTACGTCCAAAGTCTATGGAACCAATCCTGATGACTTGTGGGGCTTAATGTTGTGGAAATTCAACTCACTGTTCTGAGGCATCAACTCTTAGGCAACCTTGTAGCTCCTCCTCTTCTTCCTGGCAATCTGTGTCTTGTTCAAACGTGTATGGCTGAATTATTCCAATGTTATAACTTGCCACTGTGCAGCAAATGGCAGACTAGTTGAAAAGCCAGAAGATGAGAGCTCAGAAGAGGCAGAAGCTGGGCAAATTCACTCTGGCCGCAGGCGAGCAGTAGAGAGCTGTGCAGAGATAGCAAAAATCATTGAATAATGATAACTCTACAAAAGAGAAATTAGTTTAATAAATGGCTGGTGCAGGACTTTAATCAATCATTTATGGAGTGTAGAGGATAAATTGAATTTAGCATGAAGAAAGAAACTAAGGAAAAAAGGGTACTAAAATTAAATTTATCCACTCGGTATGAAGCATAAATTCTCTTCTGCTGTCATATTTTTTGCTGTTTCAACTGTTACTCATATAAAGCCTCATTTTCTTTAACTACTAAGATTTAATAAAGACATTCTCTTTGTCACTCTTCATGCTGTATTTGGCACCCGCCCCTTGCTTAATGTACTATTTCTTCCTACATGTCTCTTTAATTCTTTCTTTGTGGACTCCCTCTGTAGCCTCAATACCTCTGTTCTTACATCTGTTTCAGGCTCTGTCATTCTTGTGATGAATAGTGTGGCTATTTTGTGGCTGCGTGACCCATGGCGGAGATGATTAAACATTCATTTTATATATTTTCGGAGTCAGGGTCATTGTTCAGTGTTGGATGCTCAGCTCATAGATCTTCTCTCTGTAGTAGAGGCTCATTGAAAGCGCAGACCATTCGTCTCTTACTTTCCTTCTCTGCTGTTCAATCAGTGCAACACATCCAGCTGTTATCTTTCGCTTGCTTGTTATCAGGATCTTTATCATCAGTCATACGAGTCGGTGTGTGTGATGTTCGCCTCCATCCCAGACTTCAAAGAGTTCTATACCGAGTCTGATGTCAATAAGGAAGGACTGGAGTGCCTCCGTCTTCTCAACGAGATCATAGCAGACTTTGATGAGGTAAACACCTCTCTTACTGATTATTTGACTGAGTGAATACATAAAATATTCCCCTACTGCTTTTTTTGAGGCAACCACACTGGATAGTTCTGCTCTACAGTAGCAAAGATGTGTAGCAGCGTTTGGCAGAGAGCTGCTGTTGTTTCCTCCTTCTGTGTGTCTCACGTATGTATTTAATGTGCCCTCAGCTGCTGTCCAAACCAAAATTCAGCGGGGTGGAGAAGATAAAGACCATCGGTAGCACCTACATGGCTGCGACTGGTCTCAACGTGACACCAGGACCAGATTGCGCACAGGCACGTTTTTTCTACTGCACTTGTTTTCACACACAGACACCTCGCATGGCCTCAACACGTCAACACAGTGAGTGGACAAACATGGACGGCAGCAGCTGTGACAGGCAGCCTGGGGCGGCGTCGGGTCGATAACTGACAAGGACGCACTCTGAGCAAGTAATTGAGAATGGTTTGGGTGTGGGAGAGGGTGAGAAAGGTCGACGGAGGTCAGGTTTTTAATGAGGGGTTACTTGATTTGCTGTTTCTCAACGACAGAGAGCATCATTTTGAACTGTGTGTGTCCTTATATAGCCTTGATCTTGCCATCCTACTACTGCGTGTGGGAGAGAAAGAGAAAAGGGAAAGATCAGCAATTGGAGAGCTTTGTTTTGTCCCAGACCTGACAATTATTGCATAAAGTTGAGAGTTTTGGGGCTGGGGCAGATTTGGATGGCTGGTTAGAACGTATTTTTGTGGTTTGGGTGTTAGGTGATGGGCCAGTCAGCAGGATGTGGTTATGAAAACTAATTTGCACATTACAAATTGCTGGGTAATTCATTTTAACTCTGGTTGAAAAAAAAATAGCTAGTATTTGGAAAACAACGTACTCCAGGGTTTTTTCATATTCAAAAACAGGGAGTTTTACTTGTTTACGATCGATTAACCCTGTTGTTGTTGTTATGAAGGAGCTGGGCCACAGATTAGTTCTATCCACTTACGCACCACACCATAGAAATTGTTTGTCTACAACATTAGGCCATTAAGAGTTTGGGAAATGTGACACTTTCTTAGGTAACTGGTTTGGTTGGCTTAGCTCAAATCCACAAATAACAGAAGAAGAAGAATAGTAGCTCGTAACATCCAGCTCCCACATCAGCTATTTTGGTTAAAAAACCTTTAATCACAAAACACAGTGCAGTTACTGGAGTTAATGATGTGTTTAACATTCAGTCTCAACTGTAGGAGGTAAACTAGTTATGTTTAAGTGCAAATGTTTGCAGCTTGATGAGGATTAAAATGAACACGACGTTTAATCCAGTCTTTATAAATCTTCTGGCCTTGGGCAAAGTGAAAAGAAAAATGCACCACCCTCCTCACTATTGGAATGCTAAAGGTGTTGCTTTATTTGAACACATAATTCACAATGCTTTATTGTGTTACAAGGCCTTTTAGGAAACCAATCAACAACTGATTCCACTGCATGAGATTGAGATTGCCTATCATGCTGATTTTATGAATTTACAATCACCCCTAGTTATGCTGATGTAAACATGTGTCACATATCTTGAACTTCCTTCCTGCTCTGTGTTCCCCTCAGGAACATGACAGACAGTACATGCACATCGGCACCATGGTGGAGTTTGCCTTCGCTCTCGTGGGAAAGCTAGATGTCATCAACAAACACTCCTTCAACGACTTCAGACTCAGAATTGGTGAGAACATTTCTTTATGCCATAAATAGGAGCACAAATGTGAGTTATCCTTCCTGATCAAGAGTTAAAGCTGATCTAGTAGGGTCACAAGTGGGATTCGGTATTTCTTGCCAGGCATAAACCATGGACCGGTGATTGCGGGTGTCATTGGTGCCCAGAAACCTCAGTACGACATTTGGGGAAACAGCGTGAACGTGGCCAGTCGGATGGAGACGACTGGGGTGCTGGGGAAAATACAGGTGGGCTGAAAAACAGCAGTGTCTCATGCTGGCATACGTCTTGACAAGTCATATCTTATCAACACTAGGGTACATGTGCTCATGTCGCGGCATCATCAATGTGAAGGGCAAAGGAGACCTCAAGACCTACTTTGTTAACACGGAGATGACCCGATCTCTATCACAAGGGACTGTGATGGCATATTAGTCATATTAGCCGATACAAATAAGACTTAGAATGAGAATGAGACATGAGCATGTGGTCTTAGAAGTGATTTGTCATGCTCTGTAACTAAAACCCATCACCAGAAGCCAACAGTGCTGTGAATAGATTGTTGAGATCATTTTTTTCCTTAGCCATTCAAATGTAGAGCAGGGCCAGCCCAGTCCTTCAGCAGCGCATTGTTGTTACAAGGACTGTGCTCCAAGGAATCTCTTCACTGTCTAAAGGAGTGCCTGACCAAAGAGAGACTCTCTAAATTAGTACTGCTCTCAAGGATCGCAGTCACTCGCCTGTACAATAGTAGTGGTGTGGAGCTAATTAGCCCAGCCAGCGTTGCAGTGCTTCAGAGCCTTACACTCGAGCTAACTGAGCTGCCTGTCAAGCTCTGCTTCTTTTTTTTTTTTTAATTATCTCTCCCACTTGGACAGTGGGCCAGCTTGCTGCATTTTTATTCAAAATGGATGTAACAAGAATTTATTGTCAAATAGAGCAGTTGATGCCAATAAATCGCTAGTGTGATGGGTAGTTTGCCAAAACCTGTGAGTTGTATTAATAGCTTTAAAGCTGTTTTTGTGTCCCACTGAAGAGTAGGTGGACTCAGGATTTAGTTGGAAGGTAGAAATTTGTTTTTTATAGAGTATGTGGAGGCAGGCCTACAGTTATGTGTGTAAATGTTTACTGCCATCCTTTTGTTATTCATTAAATATTTGTATATAAGTTCATGTCCTCCATCGCTGTGTTTTGTTTCAGTTCACCATGAAAGACTCTTTACAGGCGAAGGCTCCACGATTGTTTGTTTGAATGACTCGAGACAATACAGCTTTTCATTTGGCAGATGTGTTATTGTAGTCATCAAACATGCATTTATTTAACTCTAACTTCAGCATCCAATGTACCTTTAAAATAGGATAGAATAATGGGATAGGATCATTTGAAAGTAGGAATTTTCACATTTTGCTGTTTTGTCATCTAACCATCAACCAGAAAGTGCATAAGCATGCGACAAACTGCCAAACTATTCTATCAAATTAGGACCGCTACTAATGTTTTGTTATAATGGTTTTCCTTATCAATTGAACTGCTGACTTCACCGATTGTTTTGTATATAAATGTTAAAAAAAGCGAGTAAAATTCTCAACAAACTCACAACCTTTCCGAATAAAAAGTGGTGTCTTCATTTTGCTTCTTTTGTCCAGCCCAAAATTCAAGACTAAAAGAATTCTGATTCAATATCATACGCGACAAAAAAAAAAGTAGCCAGCGTATGATGGTTTTGATTGAAAAATGGCAAATTAATTAACTACCAATATAGTTGGCAATTAATATTCATTCACACTATAATGCAGCACTTTTTCACTTATAGCATGGTACCAGTGTAGGGCTGCACCTAACCATTATTTTAATCATCAATTTATCTGCCAATTATTTTAGCAATTAAATAGATAATTCATGTACTCTATAAAGTGTGGAAAAAAAATGTGAAAAATGCTCATCGCATTTTTTTAGAGTCTAAAGTGTGACACAACTTCAAATTGCTTCTTTTGACCAATATACAGTTAAAAAAACCAAAGACTCCTCACTTACTCTCAGGAATGACAAAGACAAGCAGGGAATCTTGACATTGAACAAGACTGAAACGACTATTCGATGATTAGAATAGCTGTCAATTCATTTCCTCTTGATCAATTCATTCTTGGCCCCATACCAGTGTAACTATGGCTCAATAAGCTATATTTCCTGCAGTCCCCGAGGGCAAGTCTGTGGACTGATGGGGCATGTGTGACCAAACAGTAATTTGTTGCACGACGCTGACATTTTACTCTATTTTCCTTTTCCTCATTTTGAAATGGCCCCTTGTGTATTAGCGCCTAACACTCCTGAATACTCACCGCCATCCCAACGCCGCTCTAATTCAAACATTGCGTCAGACTACAGACTCTTTGGTCTGAGTACAAAGGCAGGAAGCAAATGAGACATGCCTGTGCTCGAAAACATCCCATTATGTAGGAGGCTGGTATCCGATGTGTGGGTGTAAAATGTATAATCCAAAATAATCCAAGAAGTTGCAGATGAAAGAGGTTAGTGATGCAAAACGACCTGTGATTACACAAGACAAGGGCGACACAAATCAGCCACAAAACTGAGGAAACGCAGACGATGTCTGGTGGTAAATATGAATATAAAGTGCTCATTGTGGGCATAGTTGAGGCAGACCTTCCTAACCTTTGCTGATTGTTTCTGTGTGTCAAATCCTCTCACTTTAAGAACGCATAATGAAAAAAAACAACCACGCAGGGCAGGAACCTGACTCTGATCCTTAATATGATGTGCATTGGTGAGCTGAAATGACTGGAAGATGTTCTTGATTTACAGTGTTGCCACCTGAACCTTTAAATGAGGCTTGCGCTGATGGAGCGATTTCAACCTCAAAGCACAAAATGTCTTCAATCTTTTGACTGATAATGTTTCGCTGAAGATAACCCTTTGTCTTCATAACCGGCATGGAGTGCATCACTATATGTCATCTGATTAAACAATGGTTGAAAAGTGTGGGGGTTTTTTTTTTTTACACACTTCATCACTGATTTATTACAAAATGCTCTCACTTTGAGCTCATGCTGTTACTCTTCAGGCTTTCACATAGGGCCCGCTGATCCGTATCCTTCTGCCACGTTCCAGAAGATCCCATTCTTCATGATGTTTGATCACAGACCCGTGCACAGGCGGTTAAAACAGCTATAAATACCATGAAAATATGTTCCCTTTCAAATCAAATATTTTAAGATGATTGAAAATTCTCGTGTTTCCACCTGCATGTCTAACCCTTTCCTTCATTAGGTGCGTATCGTACCCAGGCTGCACGTCATCTGTCACCTCGTAGGACGCTCTGATGCGGTGCCATGGTTATGGGTGTCTTCTTACAGTTTTCTGCTAGTTTGAGTTCATTCTGAATCTGTCAAGCATTTGTTTTTAAAAGTATTATTTCTTGTATGGCAGTTGGGAGTTAATCATATTGAATTCTGAATTATATGATGTTAAAGTTATTTCTTGTATGTTTTGAGTTTTGATGGTTTCTTTCCTGGTGTTCTCTCCCCGTGTTTCTTGTGTTTGTTTGTACCTGTTTGTCACCTGTGTTTATTTTTAGTGTGTCTTCTTTTATTCTGAAGGTTCTGTTTTGTCTCCCTCTCTGTGATCTCCTTGATATGATTGACATGTGTCTCCTTGTCTGCCCCAACCTGGTGTGTCTAGTTTTCTCCATCCTCCTTGTGTATTTAATTCCACGTGCTCGCTTTTTCTTCCATCAGATCATCGCGTGTGTTTTGTTTCTGTCCGATTCTTCTGTGTGTTTTTTTCATTGCTTGGTTTCTGGACCGATTTTGGATTTCTGTCTGTGCCCTGTGTGGATTTGTTTGCTCGATTTGACTGGCTTCCTGGTTTTGATCCCCGCCTGTCTGTTGTACTGTGGGTTTTGCCATTTCCCTAACAAATACCTTAAAATTGTCCCATTCGTCTTCTGTCTGGTCCACTCCCAGGGTTTCCTGGCATCACTCATGTCATGTGGAAACTCTTGGCCGATGTGATATTATTATGAAAAATGACTTCTTCAATATTAAGTCCCACCCGCCGCAAATTCTCAGGACTAGTTCCATTGTTTTTCTGCACAGGAGACTTGGACGGTCATAATGTTTTTTTTAGAGATGGTTTATGGGTAGATTGCAGAAATCCTCAGCCATGACGACGATGCGACAAAAAGTGTTGGCTTTACTTGTTAACTTTGATGACCTACAATTTAGCCACATTTGTGTGATAAAAGATGTTGTTTTGCAGTTATCCGGAACAATATATCTTTTTTTTTTTTTCCATAAACAAAAAACCTTATTTCTGTTTTTTAGTTGAATCTTTTAAGGTAACCCCGGTGGGACATTAATTGAACCCATATGTTATTTTGGGGTCGACTCAGAAGTCCCTGCCTGCAACTAAAACTTTCATCCCTGATCCCTTGTGACAGCATCAAGTAATGGCATTTGGATTGCATTTTTCCAATGTAAAAATTGGAAAAATGTGCAATTTCAGGAAAAAACCTGTCCGGGGGGCACACATGTGGCTCATTGACTGAAACTGTGTTTCAAGTCAGGCTCAAAAAAAAAAAAAAACTTACATAGAATATCCTCTTTTCTTTGTGTTTAAGCCATTTTTAGTCAAAAATGGGCCGAGTGAGAACATTTTTGCATTGAGCTTCACGGGCTGTGTTATGATACCGTGTAATTTGATAAAAACAGAAGGACTCGCTCTCTGCAGTAACTGGGCTGAGGAGATGATTCTGTTTATACACTGGATGTTTTTAAGTCATATCCAGATGCCAACTGTTGAAGAGAAGCGTCCCGGTGCAGCGGAAGCCGTCAGCCAGCGACCCACAGACTCACCGGCAGCTCCTTGTCCTGACATGAATAATTACTCGGCCGAGACGAAACGGCTGCAAAGGGAGCCAGATATCAGTGTCATAAAACTCGAAGATAGATGCCAGTCGCCGCACGATAGAAAAATGTTAACAGGCCAAGAAATGTGGAGGAATTGAAAGTGCACGCTAGTGTGCGAATCATTTTTATAATGTTCCAGCTTTTTTTTTTACTTCCACGAAAGATTCCGAGAGAGCCATACTGTCTTTAATGTGGCGTAAAGCTCGAGGAGTTGTGTTTTAAGGAGATGCCAGGAGGAAGGGTTTTCATGGAGGCCAAGCGCGTGGGTGGATGCCCGCTGACATCAGAACTGCAACAAAAAGTGAGGAGCCACTTCGTCCAAGCTGTAAAACAGTCAAACATGTGTTTGTTGTTGTTTTTCAGGGCTGCGGCCAACTGTTAATAATAATGTGATTGATATTTCTGTATAAAATATTCCCCGAAATTTCCCAGAGCCCAAGAGTGTCTTCTTCAAATCGCTTTTTGTGTCCAACGAGTAGTCCAAAGCCCGGAGACTCTTTGCTTCCTGTCGTAAATGCCTGCTTGTCCGCAAGTTTGTCTTTTAAAGCACACAAATAAACGTGATTATACAAGATGCACACAGTCTTGGTGCGTTTGGGCCCAGGGCCACATTATCCGGAATACTAAGAGGAAA
>KV751379.1:723977-784751 GCA_001698575.1 Mola mola | reverse complement strand
AAATGGCAAGTAGCAACACAGGCTAAGAGGGTCAATACTATGATTGAAAAATCCTTTTTTTGTTTTGTTTTGTTTTAAATGCTGTAGGAGACAACTAACAGGGGGAGCTCGGTAAAAATCCCATTGCAGACCAGAGACAAATAATCTTGCTGCATATGTTGCCAATGCAAAACAAAAGCTGTCAAAGAGACGTTTAGGACAACCTCTTCATTTACGCGCAGCTCTCTTCCTTCGGCGTGACTTCTGTCGTGGCCTCTTGGCCTGGTGGAACACACGGTCCTACATGGACACTTCTTGCACCTGCCGGTGGATGGACAAGTATCTCGTCAAGACAGAGAATTGTCAGATTGAACCTCCATGGGGTCAGGGTGTGGAGTCGTCACAGCGATCTCTCTACAAAACTGGCTCAAACTATGGCAAAAGAAGCATATTTTTAATATTTTCATAGCTCACCATCAGTTCATTGCTGGCTAACTATGATATAACTATGAGAGTATCATATGATGCTGTCTCGATACTCAAAACAACATGCAAGTCAGTTGTTGGCATTGAACACCTCCTCATGTCGCAGCGTGCCGTTCGATCGTATTTTCTGTCGTGACATGCAGCCCCAGTGTCATAGTGAACGCGAGTATGGAGCTTGCAGTGGGAGCGCGTGTTACCTCCGAGACTCCGTGAAAAAATGACATTTCTTTCTGTCCGGTTCGTCGCGGCGGTATGTAACTAAACGAGGTCAGGTTCGACACAGGTCTGGTCTGTGCCTCCGCTGGTGCGTCCCTCTTCTCAGCTGAAATCACCCAGCAAACACTGGCGCAGAGCGCCACGCGCCGGCGTCGGTGGTTGCTAGGATACCGATCGGCTCACATATGCTGCCTTCACTGGCTCTATGATAGTTTGTGCTTTAGAGTTTCAGAGAGATGCCCGTGGCCTCTGAATGAGTTAATATAAAAGTTAATATATATGTGGGCTAATATAAAGGGTAATGACGTCACACTTCCACCCAAATACATTTTAGAAGGAAATGTTGCACTTTGAACTGATCTACATTTTTTACAATAGATTTACTTTGTTATTTTGCGGATTGCGAGCTGAATCGGGACTAAAAAAAAAAAAACAAAAAAAACTCTGTTTGATAACTGGATGTATTTAAGAGAGATATTATGGCATTAAGGGCCTCACATTAAAAGACAGAATGAACATAAATGAATTGGAAATAAGATGGGAAAACACTAACAGACATACCATAAACATGCCTGCTGTACCAAACTCTTATGAAACTGGCTGAAGAGACATGACATCCGTGATGAAGAAAATGCAATTGTATCAATTGCTGTACCAGTGCATCTCAAAAAAGCAGAATGTTGTGGAAAAGTTCATCTTATTTTTGCTGATTGAATTTAAAAAAAAACAAAAAAACTTTCATGTATTCTATATTCTTGACATGTGAAGTTGTTTTTATTTTGGTGGCTTATACTGCTGCAGTATAATATTCTAATATTTTGAGACACGTTTTTAACTGTAGGCCAGAATTATCAATTAAAATAGCAAAATGCTTTAAATATCCAAGTTCACTTATTTTGTGTGTAATGAGTCTGTAATGACAATATATGAAATGTTTTCTTTCTTAACTAACTGATGTAAAATATTTTTTTAGATGCACTGTATATGCACATATTATACACAATCATGAACAGTTGTTGAATTATATAATTTTAGATTTCATTCATAAAATGCAGATATTAAAAAAATTAAATTGTTACTTATTTTTATCACTTCTGAGTTAATGCCACAGGTTCTCATGAGTCAGCACCTGCTCTGTAACTACAACTATCAGTTTATAACACTGGACAGACTCTGCCTCCTGCACTCTGTGGAATTTATGTTTTGGTCATGGTTTCAACAAAAAGCCCAGCTGTCTGGACTTCAGATAAGCTATAAATACCTTCACAGTTCCTTTATCTGCTAATATATATATATATATGATGCTTCCGCCAGCAGATAGTATATTTAAGCAGACAGGCCTGACACAGCTCGCCTGGCTCTGTTCTGGGGCTACCACACTGTAAAAAAAAAAAAAAAAAAAAAAAAATGTTGGAAGGTAACTGTGTCTGGTCAAAAAACAGGATGATTATAACCCATAAAGTCACATTAACATTCTTTTTGTGCATTTTAATAGTAGAGGTGCTGTTGGGTTCATGTTGTCCCACACAGTGGTCCCAGTTTTCCTAAAACTCGAAGTGATTCAGCAGCCTAGTTTCCGAGGTTTCCAACCACAATGACAGAGAGGACAGTCAGAGAGACATGATCACCGGCTGCTTTCTTTCATTTTGGAGTCTCAGAACTCAGGAGTAATTGCTGCTGACATTTCTGAGGGATATATTGCTATTTGGCAGGAGTCACTGTGGGAATGAAACCACCTGAAGGCAGGGGTCAGCCATTCACTGGTCCGGAGTTATTGAAGCCTGCAGTAATCGGCCTTGTTCTCATCTCATCTCATCTCCTTTGCACGTATTACATCATTTGAAGTAGCGCTGAATATGTTAGTGCCATGAGGTCCTCATTATGAAGCTATAGCGCAGTCTAGACTGCTTGTGCTTAAAATGGAACCAACTGCTGATCTGAGTATCTGCGAGCAACATATTCTAGCCCATTAAATGAATCAGATTTTAATTATTTAGATGTAAAAGGAAAGTACACCAAAACATAAGATCAGGCAGCAGATGAGCTGCGCTTCCTCGTTGGAGTCAGAGCATATTGTTCAACAGGAGGGACCGTTAATAAAAACATGAATATCTCTGTATGGACCAGAGACAGTTAATAACCAGTACCAGCCCTCCCCCTGCTGGACGCTACTAGTAATACTACAAATCATGTCCACATGTCAAAATACTTCGGTTTTGTCTCAGCTGATGTCAGTGACTCTGTAAACCACAAAATGGTCAATATCTTCACTGATGAGTTACAAATCTGTAACTCATCATGCTGAGCATTAGATAAATGACAGGATAGATAGAAGTAGTAAGAGTACAGCAAGAGACAGAATCTAAAAGGCACACAAGTAAAAGAGCTATAGAAATGCAAACATACAAAAAGAAAGTCTAAAAACAGTTAACAGTCCTGGAACAATTCCATAAGGTGCAGTATAAACAAAGAGTGCGATTATATATACAATAAGAATAAAGGCGCCGTGTACAACAATGTAAAGAATGATTGTTTAAGTAGTAAGTGACATGATTATTTTAGACCAGTTCAGTGATCTCAGGCCCGGTGGATGATGAGTTAAAACGTCTGATGGTGGCCGAGGGTGAATGAGTGTGTGTCCGAAAGTGCTCTTCAGTTTGTCCAGTTAACCGCCAATACAGAAAGAACATCCTCTGGATAAACACAATCAACTTCAGGGCTGACGATGACCTCGCCAGGTAAGCACTTAAGAATACTAATTAAGCATTAAATAAGCAATAACACAGACCAACACACGTATGTTCTGCACATCTCAGTCTCAGTTCGCTGTAAAGATTCAGATATCAGTCCAAAAAATTACCGTGGCAACGTGAAAGTCACTCATACAAATCTGATATTAGATCCACTTCCGGAATCAAAAGTGATTTTCTCTCAGTAGGTCTATTTAAGAATAAAAAGGACAAGGTAGACTGCTTGTATTGTTTTCTGCAGCTGCAGATATTTAAAGTTTTTGTGGTCATTTATCTCATGGAAACAGATGACATTGTTTGGATAAAGGATCATTTCCTACAGAGTGACCTCCATTTTCAAAATGTCAACATGCGAGCATTCCTTTATTCGCTTTGGGAAAAAATTAATTTTAGCCTGTAAATCAATTGTAAACGGGCATTTACATGTCCATAAGAACCCGAATAGCTGAGCAGTCGTACAGTACACTGCTCAGCAGTGACGGTAAGATGTAGACTCCTGCGTGGAAATTGCTGATAATAGAAACGTGGCTGCTCAGCAGTGACGGTAAGATGTAGACTCCTGCGTGGAAAAGGACAATATGATGTCATCTCAATAAGTCACTCTACTATCTGCTGCTATATTGCTACAGCAGCCAGTCGATTATCAGCATTATCACTCACAGCAAATCATTTGGAGCATGTTGTGCAGTGTGTGTGTGTGTGTGTGTGTGTGTGTGATACATGTCACAGTATGCAGCCATGGTGTGATGCTGTCATTACTAGAAGCAGCTAATATTAATTGGCACAAAATGTTAACGTGACATTAACTGAAGAGGCTCTGGGTGTCGCTGAGTAACACATCCGACAACTTGTGGACGATCAGAGCGGGTGAATCAAGCAGCAGCATGAATGTGACAGTCCGGAATATGAAAACAAAGATAGCAGCACTTTTTGGACTTCAATCAATGAGATGAGCTTGCTGTTCATTTTGACTCCACGTATTTTATTTAGAAATATCTTTTTTTTTTTTTTTTTCCCCCACAAAGGACTTTTTCATTTAATGCATCAAAATAAACTCTGTTGCTAGTCAACAGCGATGAACTGTGCTACAGCAGCCTGCATCCTTCATCAAAGTTGTATTCAAGTTGTTAGAGAGAGGTGTTGTGTCTGCTTGTTTGTATAAGGGATTTTGTTATACTGAGAAGTACAAACTAATATTTTGCCTATTCCCATTTAAATAAAATGGAGAAAAAAAATGATTTCTAACCAAGATGGCATCATGACATTCTTATATGACTTATTTTGAAATGAAGCAGAACTACACTTAAGCTGACTTTAAGATAAGATAAGATAAGATGTAACGAATTGAGTCCTTAATCAGTGGAATGGGAGGTGTTGGGAGGTGTTGGGTGGTGCTGGGAAGGGTGGGAGCTGTGCTGTTGTGCAGTCTGATGGCAGATGGAATGAAGGAGCCCCCCCAAGCGCTTTGAAGCCCATGGCTGTATGAGGTTTTACCCTTAATTAGCAATCCACTACTAAACATTATCAATCTATCCCTTGTAACAGGTTATGTGCCCCAGTCATTTAAAGTAGCTGTAATTAAACCACTCCTAAAAAAAACCTACCATGGACCCAGAAGTTCTAACCAACTATAGACCAATATCCAACATTCCGTTTCTTTCAAAGATTCTAGAGAAAGCAGTAGCGAAACAACTATGTGATTTCTTTAGTATAATAGTCTATTTAAAGAGTTTCAGTCAGGTTTTAGAAAGCATCACAGCACAGAAACGGCATTGGTAAAAGTTACAAATGACCTCCTCACTGCATCTGATGCGGGACTTATCTCTATACTAGTCTTATTAGATCTTAGTGCAGCTTTTGACACTATCGATCATCACATCTTACTACAGAGGATGGAACACCAAATTGGCATTAAAGGATCTGCTCTAAGATGGTTTAAGTCCTACCTATCTGATAGATATAAATTTGTTCATGTTAATGATGAATCATCAAGATATGACAAAGTTAGTCATGGAGTCCCACAAGGTTCTGTGCTTGGACCATTACTATTTACTCTATATATATGCTTCCTGTAGGTAAAATTATTAGAAAGCACTCCATACATTTTCACTGTTATGCAGATGACACACAACTATACTTATCAATGAAGCCAGATGAAACCCATCAGTTAGCTAATCTACAGTCATGTCTTAAGGACATTAAAAACTGGATGTTTCATAACTTTTTAATGTTAAACTCTGACAAAACTGAAGTCATTGTGCTGGGCCCCAAACATTATCATTATTAGACTCATTATCCAACAACCTAGTTAATCTGGATGGCATTGCCTTGGCCTCCAGCACCGCTGTCAGAAACCTGGGTGTTATCTTTGACCAGGAGCTGTCTTTTAACTCACATTATAAACAGATTTCAAGGACCGCCTTCTTTCACCTCCGTAACATTGCTAAAATCCGGCACATCCTGTCTCAACAAGATGCAGAAAAACTAGTTCATGCGTTTGTTACTTCCAGGCTGGACTACTGTAATTCTTTATTTTCAGGTTGCCCTAACAAAATTTTAAAAACTCTTCAGTTAATCCAAAATGCAGCAGCACGTGTACTGACCAGAACTAATATCAGAGACCATATTTCCCCCATACTGGCTTCTCTGCACTGGCTCCCAGTTAAATTCAGAATAGAATTTAAAATCCTTGTTCTCACCTACAAAGCTATTCATGGTCAGTCACCATCTTATCTTGAACAGCTCATAGTACCCTATCGCCCATCCAGAACCTTACGCTCCCAGGATGCAGGGTTATTGGTGATCCCAAGAATTTCCAAAAGTAGAATGGGAGGCAGAGCTTTCAGCTATCAAGCTCCTCTCCTGTGGAACTATCTTCCAGTCTTGGTACGGGAGGCAGACACACTCTCTGATTTTAAGAGTAGGCTTAAAACCTTCCTTTTTGATAAAGCTTATAGTTAAGGCTGGCCTATCTAGCCCTTAGTTATGCTGCTATAGGCTTAGGTTGCTGGGGGAACACTCCATGATTCACTGAGCTTTCTTCTCTCCCCCCTCTGACTCCGACTCCTTCTCTGCTCCTGTAAATGTCCATATCCTTACACTAACTTTACTTCTTCCCCGGAGTCGTTGTGCTTTACCATCCTGCAGGTTTTTCTAGGTCGCGGTGGGAGGTGCTGCTGTGGTCCTGCCTGATGCCCCCTGGCCACATTAGGAAAGGAGATCCTGTGACTTGGATCCTGTGACTTGGATCCTAGGCTGGATTTCCAAGTGCAAATCGGGACCCACAGATCACAATGGCTTCTGGATCAATAGACTACACCTGCTTCTGGACCACTACACTTCACATATCCCTGGATTTACAGATTCTACATACTCTTGGACTCAGCAACACCCAGATCTTCCTACATGGAGTACAATGACTCCTGGACCAACAGAGTCCACCTGCGTCTGGATCACTAGACTTTCCATACATCCGGACTCATAGAATCCACAGACTCTGGGACTCATGGATGTTTTATACATTCTAAATGAACTGTTGTTATCATGTTTTTGTGTTCTGTACAAGTGACATTTATTGCACGTCTGTCCGTCCTAGGAAGAAGGATCCCTCCTCTGTGGCTCTTCCTGAGGTTTCTTATTTTCCCTGTTTAGGGTTTTTTAAGTTTTTCCTCACCCGGTTCGAGGGTCTAAGGGCAGAGGATGTCACATCTGTACAGTTTGTCAAAGCCCAGTGAGATAATGTGTAAATTGTGATTTCGGGCTATACAAATAAAATTTGATTTGATTTGATTTAATGCAAAAACGTTAGAAATCCCACCTGAAAACATGAAAGCTGTGTAGAAGATCATATTTCCTGCCTGTACCGGGTACCCAACTCTCCTCTCCTCTCCGGGGTTAGGAGGGTGGTTCAATATCTCCTAACAGACCAACCGTGTTGTAGCGGTGTATGTCTCCCTCAGGTGGAATTCCTCAGCACTTCACCCTATAGCCCAGAGCCTCTGAATTTACAAGGGAGTGCCCATAAAATTAAGAGGGGCAAAGGAAATCCGACGTCTGCCCAGGCAAATATCGTAGAGATACACAATTATGATGTTTGTGATATCTTGAGATTTGTATGTCCAGTTTTTACATGGTTTTGTCTGTTTCTAAAGTCGTGTGTAAGTGCCACAGAGCAGTAACCTAAAGTCTCTCTGTCTCGGTTGTTGTTAAGGTGTTTAAGATAGAGCTAACACACACACACGGAGGACTCTGTAACTGTTCACTGCCTACCAGGACAGACGTGCAATAAATGTTACTTGTACAGAACATAACAACATGATAATAACAGTTCACTTAGAATGTATAAAACATCCATGAGTCCCAGAGTCTGTGGATTCTATAAATCCAGACGTATGGGAAGTCTAGTGATCAAGATGCAGGTGTATTCTGTTGGTCCAGGAGTCATTATAGTCCATGTAGCAAGATCTGAGTGTTGCTGATGTAGTCACTGAGTCCAAGAGTATGTGGAATCTATAAATCCAGGGATATGTGAAGTGTAGTGATCCAGAAGCAGGTGTAGTCTATTGATCCAGAAGCCATTGTGATCTGTGGATCCCGATTTGCACTTGGAAATCCAGCCTAGGATCCAAGTCACAGGATATCCCGTCCTAATGTGGCCAGGAGGCATTCGGCAGGACCACAGCAGCAGCTCCCACCAAGACCTAGAAAGACGTGCAGGATGATAAAGCACAGAGACTCCGGGGAAGAAGTAAAGTTAGTGTAAGGATATGGACATTTAGAGGAGCACAGTCAGTGCAACTTTCGAGACAACTTGTAGGTGTCCACCATCTCCACCCCCTCCCCGTTTATGAAAACAGGTGTCGGGTGCCTCTTCCTGCGTCGGAGGTCCACTACCAGCTCTTTGGTTTTCCCAATGTTGAGCTGCAGGTGGTTCCTGTCACACCATCCCACAAAGTTCCTGATTAGGTCTCTGTACTCATCCTCCTTGTCGTCTGTAACGCAGCCAACAATAGAGGAGTCATCAGAGAACTTCTGCAGGTGGCATGTCCCAGAGTTGAAGCAGAAGTCGGAGGTGTAGAGGTTGAACAAGAACGATTAGATTATTTTAGAGTGTCATTGTATAATACTGTATGCTTGTAATTATTGCTGGATTCTTAACTCCATACTGATTTTTAAATTTTAGATTGTACAATTTGGATTATCATAGATTTTCAGTAAATCTGTCTTGCTTGTGCATAGTTCAGGAGACTGAAGTAAATATTACCTCTAGCTCCCAACAATGACACACATATGAACACGTATTATTATTATTATTATCATCAATGAACGATAGACTTTAAGCATGCTGTCCTGACACACCTCCACCAGCAGAGGGCGTTAGTGGAACGTCACAGATCATAAAGAACAGGTAGCGATCTACTTTTTCTGTTAGTAACCGGGAGATCAATAGTTCTCTCTGTTCCTCCCAATCTGTAACTAAACATTCTGCCCCCTCACAGAGAAACACGAAAGACGGCAGAATGTGACACAAATGCTGTCAAATTCCCTCAAAAGGCGCTCTTTTTGGCAACAATTTGTCGCTTAATTGAGCATAATTAGACGGCTCGAGTTACGAATAGTCCACAAAGTTGTCATTTAAACCTTTAACGCCACAGCCCGTGTGCTTTTTTCTGGTGACATAATATTTTCCATTGCTGGTTTGGGTAAAAATGTCCCACATTTCGGCAGGCTGGACGCACATGCGCGCGCACTGACCGCCGTCGTTTCCTGGTGACCCACCGTCTGCTCTTTTCCGAAAGCTGACGGAGATTCACCGAGCAGCGACCCGGCCCCTCCCGCCCGCCTCGGCTACTCTCCCCTCGGCTCCACTCCGAGGAGGAACCCGGTGCCCCCCGGCCGATCGCTCCCAAGTTTATCCCAAGATGGAGGTCTGCAGATGGAACTGCTAGCGTCTCCGAGTCATCGTAACCGTCCGTGTCTCCGCAATGGCGCTGTTATCGGGACAGGAGTGATTTTTGCCATCTTCTTTGTCCAATTTTTTGGGGGATCTACTCTGCTGAGCTCCAGGTTCGCGGTGTGGCAGCCATGAGCTCCGGGGAAGGAGCGGAGGAGGCGACGAAGGACTCCGGCGACATATCGGCCGGTAAGCTGAAAGAGTCTGAGCTCTGCTGGGAGCTGCTCCCTTTGGTGCGGCCACGCGAGGGACATTGTTCCCGTCACCGCTGACTGTTTTGGGGCTCAGATCGTGGATCATAGGGAAGGCTTAAAACGCAGAATTTTACTGTTGTAACCGAGGTGTACAACAAAGAGCAAGAACCAAACCAAGTGAATATTTCTGAAATGGAATTACTGAATGCTTTTCTCCAACTACATCAGATCACCCATCTAGACTGTAGCTTGGCAACGTTAGCTAGAGCGCTAAATGTCAGAGTTCCATCTTCGGACAGCTCTCAGATAAGGCAGGGGTGGTCAGTTGGCACGTAACGCTATAAATAAACTATTGTTTTGTCCTTTCTGTGTCACCACGCAAACTAACTAACAAAGCTGTCTGCTGCCAGCATGATGGCGTGAGTTTGACGTAAATTTCACCCAGGAAAACTGAAAACAAGAACCGTAAATGTAGGTTATCCGTCCAAAGCTCGCACAGCTGGATTAAAGCGACTGTGTTTTTTCTTTAAATTAATACACGTTCAAGAGGGGATATGGATGGCGAAGCTTTGCTTCTTTCTACAGGAGCAACTGTAGATTTTTTTTTCCTGAAGATAGAACTACAAGCTGGTCAGGGCTGTCCGACAATGAGTTAACTAGATTCGGTATTAGCTTCCAGTGTTAGCCTGCATGCTAGTGAATTCTGAACCAGATTTGTCGAAAACTGTCCAGCTCGGTTAGCAAAGAAATACTAGCTTGTGTAGCATTGCTAGCGCGCTGTGAGCTGACTAAGCTGGCGTGTAGCTACACAGCTTATTGTTGTGTCTGATATAGTCACATGCTAGCTGTGTCAGTTTCGTATTTGCTGCTCCGTTGACTCGTTGTTTGTCGCTTTCTGTGCTGTCAAAAAACAGCACAACTGCGTGAGCTATGTAAACAATACATGGCGTGGCACACTCAGACTGGGTGTGCACTGTACAGGATAAGCTAGCAAAGTAACAGAGCTATCAGGGCTAAAAGGCTGCCCGTTATCAACACCGTGATCTGTTGTTTGTGGTAAAACCCCATCGTCAGTGACTGATTTATTGGTACACAACCAAACTCTTGATTTTTTTCGCTCATGCTTACATGCTGCATACTAGAATGCATGAGCTAAGAAGGCTAATTCATCAGCAAGTCCTAACACGGGCCTGCAGATAATCCAGGGGTTGCAACAATGGCTCATAAACTGTGACTTGTAGGGGTCCTAGCAGGGGTTAGAGAGATACACGGTTAAGTTTTAATTTGTAAAGTTCTATAAGGTGATCACTCGTGGGCAAACGGGTGTCCATTTAGGGCTATTGCCAATTACAAGTCTGGGTTGCTTATGGCTGCACTTGCATGATTTCAGATTTTCTTCACTCACTGTATTTAAGTGAAACTGTGTTTATTTTCTTTCTCGGTGACACTTGCATAAGAAAGTGTGGAATTCGAGTATATGGTGTACCTTGTTCATAAGACAGATGACTGATTGTTTTGTGCGGTGTCTTATGCAGGATCGTTGTGGTAGAAGTGAGATTTTTAACATTAGTGGGGCGTAAACGAGGACGAGAATGCAGAGAATTGACATTCAGCCTCTGACTCCTGTGGTTTTGTGTCTAGCGAGATAATAAGCACAGACAGAAGTTCAGTATCTCTATTGAACCGATCTGATGGCTTCCTCTCCGGGAGAGAGCCGAGTGGCTTTCTGTAACTTGCTGCCAGCTATGCTTTGTATGTTTTGCTGATGCTGCTTCATTGTCAATCAGCTGTTGTTGTTTTTCTCTATAATTAAAATGGTTCTATGATGCACACTACTTTTTTTATTTTTATTAGCACAAGTTTGTCTGCTGCAGTTTCAGTCTGGAGGTTAAAATTGATCTTTATTTACCATAGAACACACAACTCCTGTAACATAACACATTATTACATAGTAGTAGATCTGCTACCACTGAGTTCACACGAGAGAAATTGTCGATGTATATGAAACTAATCTGTCTGGTTTTGACAAAAACATTCTTAAACAATCAAGAATTAACATTGCATTCCACTATCTGCGGCTGGCATATACCATGAGAATATTTTACATCCATTGTCTAAGCATAATTAATCATTTTCAGGCTGCTCTGTTGTGCATTCCCAAAAGAATTATCTACTACATTCCAACCACAGCAGACTTTAGACTTACCTGTTTCCTTGACTTGCGTGTGACAGTTACCTTAACCTAGTTTATCCTGTCATGATTCACAACTTTGTGTATTTCAGGCCAAACATGGCCTTTTGGAACTTGAGTACAGTTGTTGCTGTTTTGTGAAGATCCTTTAGAAGTGTGTGTTTTTGTTATCTTCACATACAACACACACTTTATGAAGGCTATACTTACCACTGATTATGAGGTATGTGTTACCGATTGTGCTTCAGTCTCAGACAGCTGCTGTTTCTGTTAAAATGTGCCCCAAGGTTGGGTTTTTTTTCACCCTTTGCTGGCTCTGTTGTTTTTTGCTTATTATTGCCGCTGCTTCCGTTTTGTTTGTACCTGCCTGTGAGTGCAGCTAAACACTGTGATAATGTCACACTGATGTCACTGAACTGAACAGGATAGTGATTGACACGACCTCCCACTGTGCGGGATGGTGATACCTATCGTCGGCTATTTACTGTAAGCACGAGATATTTGTTTTAATGTGCTAACTGTCTTTTGCTTCTAAACAACATGTAGCTGCTGGGGGACACCAGAAATACTTTATGGGTCATTTTCTCCACAGTTTTGACCATCATTAGGTTTAATGTTTTAGGAATGCAATATGTATGCAGTATGGGGGGGGGTAAGACCAAATAGCTTCAGCGTCTAGTGTCAATTATTTAGTGTGAACACTCACCATCTCACATGATGACACTTACAGCACTGATCCTCATGTGTATTACTGAAGGTTTATTCAAGACACATTAAATGATTCTTTTTGAGATACATTTGCTTTTTGTGTTGTGCTTTACAGAGGCTTGGTAATATATACAATGTACGTTCATTCACCTTAATCTATTCTAAATGCCAAGGATCACTGAATTAAAATCATAATTTAGCATCATCAAGGTCACTCTCAAAGGGAAATCAGCGTATAAAATGGACAGTCAATGTGGCATCCAAGCTGTTGTAAATGTTCTGAAGAATCAGGTGAGGTCCAGGACTGAAAAAGAAGTAGAAAGACAAGAAAAACCTTCCAAATCTATTGAGAGATTTCTCATTCTCTTCTGTGAGAAACCAGAATGAGTCCGGCGAGGACCTGCCTAAGCATCTGGCAGCTGAGTCAAAGAAAGGTCACATTAAATACAGTTTTTATGTGTGGACACCATTTTATTCTGAAAATTGGTTGTATTTTTGGTTGTGTCTTAGAAAGGACTGAGAAATAAATATGGATGAGCATTAAAACTTTGCCAAAACAACAAAGCTGGTGGTTTCCTACGACCGTTGCACAGCGCTGTACGTCTGATTTTATCTGTGCACAGTCTCTTGTTCTTGTATGTTGTCCACACCCCACCTGGTATTAGATTAATTTGGATGTTTAAAAAGTGGAATATTCTTCTTCTGGCCTTGTTAAGTGATGGAACCACTACAGGCCTGAGGTAAAATTGTCTACCAACACATTTGCACTCTAATCTGGTTTGAAGGCCCGAGTGTCATGTTTGGGTTCCCATCCTCTTTGTTTTCCTTGAGAACCTCCTCCTCGTAGATCTGAGAGTCTTGTTTTGACACGTAAGGTTTGACTGTCTTGCCACAAGTTGCCCCCCCTCCATCTCCAGCTTTGTCCTCTCCTTCTCCAAACTCTGCCATTTGGCCTCTCTGTCTTTCCCATATCACCCTCCTCGATTTCTTTCCTCCCTCCCTTATTCTTGTTGCGTCGTGTTGGTCCTCTCTATGCAAGTTGACAACTAATAAAACACTAGCGTCCCCTTGTCTCTACCCCCGTCTCCCAGGCAGGAATTAATACCTGGGTCTCCTCGGAGCTCTGAAAGGGGGAGCTTTGTTGGGGCATGTTGATCAATCATCAAGTTATTCCACTCCAAACATATCTTTGGCTGCACTGATTACTATGACGCAGATTTTAAAGTTTATTTCATAGTTATAATTATTGTGGGGATAAAAAAAAAAAAAAAGTACAATCTGCACTTGTGGGTGGTGATGAATGAATGTTCAGATGCTACAACACGCTGGTCACAAGGTTGGTCTGTATGACTGAATGAGCATCGGTGTGTTTGTGCAAACCGGAGAGAGAAATCTGATCCCGAGCATAGCGTTTATGACTCAGGCCCATTCACCCAGGATGAGGTGAGCGCAGACACACACATGCTCTCTGACATTAATGGATATTGATCCAAGAGATGGAGACTGATTGAGTTCCTTTCCTCCAGGTTTCCTCCAGGCTTAAAGCTGCCAAGTCAGACGCAGAGCAGAGGCTGAAGCCTAATGCTACACACAACACATTGATTTTATCAGCCCTGTGTTTTTAGGTTGGTGCGTCATTGATCAGTACGAATGGATAACGGACGACCGGGTCGTTGTCGTAGTGCTTTGCTCTTTTCTTGATAACACATGTTTTTACTTAAATGCCTGACGTGTTATTCAAAACCTGTAGTCGTAAAGAAACTAAAGTGAACGTGGTATTTGTTAATTTGCGAGATTACACTATCAGGTCCCGCATTCCTCACAGTGCAACTTGGTATTCCGTGATGACATCATTTTGGTTATTCTATCACACTTTAAACAGCTGTTGATTTGAATACTAAGAACAAGAATACACAGCCTGAGGCATCTATACACGAGAGTTTATTGTGTTGTACGTGTAATATAATACAGATTGTTTGTAGTAGGAAAAGTTCTGTAATTGTCCATAAATAAATGTGGATAGTTAAAAGTCAACCTCACTATATTCATCAGGAAACTCGACATTCAACTCAAAATAAAAAAGTAACTAAAGATACTATTGCATCTCAAAAGTAGAATAATTAAAAATGTTAAACTTTCATTTACTCTAAATTCATTGCACGTAAAGTGGAATATTTCATTTAGGCCATAATTATCACTTTGTTTTACGTTTGATTATGGTGTATATAGTTGCAGTGAAATATTTTTGCCAATATTTTGTTCTCTTATTTTTGTTTTGTTTTTTTTTAGCTGTAGGTCACAATGGCCAAACGTAAAATAGTAAATTGCTTGAAACACTTTGGATTAATTGTAATGACATCTCAATCACCTTTTTTTGTTTTTGTTTCGATGATTTTGACTTAAACAGTTACTTTAAGATAATATTTTAAGATGTGTGTTTTGCTTTTGGCAGGTTGGCCATAATTATCATTTTAGTTTCGATGTAATGAGTCTAAAATATATTATGTTTAAATATATTTCATGTTCACACTCTTAAACGACTGATGAAAGATCACAATATTCTACTCTTTCTTAGAGGTCTTCTCATGGCCCAACCTTACCTCTAAATTATTAGACTGCCTGTAGTGCATTGGACAGATACATTTCCAGACGCTCAAGCTAAAGATAATTCTGCTCGACACTAAAGAACCGTATGGTTTGCAGGACAGAGGTCTTTGTGATCGGCAACCACTGCTCTCCCACTTTTCTTTTCACATTTACTCTCCCAAAGCACTTTCCCAATTGTCTGTTCTCCGCTGACCCCATTCCTGTCTCCCTCTTGTCCTCTTGTATTGTTAAGAACATAGCATACATTCACATCCACTGCAAGTGGCCTTTTTACTCAAACACACCCGCAAAATATCAGCTAGCTCACACACCTCGAAGTCACTGCACCATTGTGAAATGAAGAGGAGGGAACATAAATGGAAGCCAGCTGCAGATGTTGCTCATAGGATGTTGCTTATGAGATTTTAGCTTTTTATGTAGCCAGGCAGCTTCAATCAACAGCTAATGGAGGGCTGGGTAAAAAGCTTTTTAGAAAGAGCTGGAGATCAAGGTAACTCATGGGAGTAAAAAATAACCCAAAACACTCACTCCTTCTACTTACATTTTTCCCTTTATTGTGGCATTAAAAATGGGATATTTCAGTAAGGAAGGCATTCATCCCTTAAAATTAAAAAAATACAAACACTGAACTCATTGTAACAAGACAAACCACACAGGAACTCTAAACCATTAATGGCATCAGTGAAGACCTTCATGTTCCAAATAACAACCCCTTTTTTTCCTAATACTTATTTTCAGAGGGAAGATTGATCAAAATGTGTAGTGGAGTGAATGAATAAAATCCCTATTGACAGATGCAGCAATTTTAAGTTGCAGGATTTTTACGTACATATTTGTTCCTTAAGGTTTCATCTGTGAAAGTTGTGATTGTATGATCAACATTAGCATTAGCATTAGTTAGCATTAGCACGCACGGGCTGTGACACGCTTGATTTGAAGTGTTGAGCGTTGAAAAATCTCCAAGATTTATTTGACGAATCCCCTTGGAGAAATACATCTGTACATACTCAACATCATGTGACTGAAACTTGGGAGATGCGAAAGTTGCAGGTTCAGTGGTCGAAACCAGTCAGTCAGAAGTTACATAAAATGAGATCTGAAAATAAAAACTAGGAAGGAATGAGTAAATGTCACCTTGCACCATCTAAGTACAGAGGTCATATACCAGTATCAACAATTGTTGTTGTTATTGTTGTTCCTTCTTTGAGATCTTCTTTGCCATTGCTGTGATAACAGACCGATGAATGAAAAGGTCTTCTGACATCAGAGATTGGGCTTCACCGCAGGACCGGTCGGAAAACCGGCCCACGTATGTTTAGTTAGACTAAACACAGTAATTTTTCAATCAGAACACAGTGAGCGAAGACATTAAAAGCCATGAATGGCAGCAGCGGAGCTGTTTGTAGCCCAAAGCATGCATGATGTCAGTGTGAACTCTAAGGCACAGTAACAGAGACTTAGACCAGAACAAAAAACACCAGATTGCATTTCAGAGGGAGGAACCCTCATAGTCAGATGTTTGCAGCCAACTCTGTGTTTCCGTGGATGTTCTGTACATGGCGATGTGAGGAGCGGCCTGTAGCAGTTTACCAATGAGGTAGGACAAGTTAGGGGAGTCGTTTTTAACAAGGGTGATGAATAATATGGATCCTATATGTCTAGTTGTGCAGCAGTGAAGTCATAAAAGAAATGGATTTACATGTCAATAGCAAAACACAGCACAGAATGAGACCATATATCTAAAATTTAAATATTTTGATACTAAAAATTCGGCATTCAGGAATAGTTAAAAGATGTCTTTGAGAACAGAGCCATGTGACAGCAGACCGTGTGTGTGTGTGTGTGTGAGAAATGTTGTTAGCTTTAATGGTATTAGACATGTTAGAGGTGAGAGTTCAAGGGATTCGTAGGATTACCCATGATGACCTAATCTAATCTGGTAATTCTCTGGGATTACCGTGTGTGTGTGTGTGTGTGTGTCGTTTTTTGTACACACGCATTGAGGTAGAAAGGTTGATTTGTGATGTCTGTGTTACAGCTGTTAGCTGTTTACTCTTGGCTGTATCTTAACCTTCAAGAGACAGATAAGACATTTTTATTGATGTTCTCATCTAAATTTCAGCAAACCAAATCAATAAGGTATGTAGCCCAAAAGACTGAACTGTTTAATTGATGACTTAACACAGACATTTTTTAGTATGAATTTTGCAAAATTTTGTTTTTAAATTACTCTCTGAAAGACTAAGTAAACAAACCAACAAAAATATGACTATAGTTGTGTCTGCACTGAGGACTATGGACACATTTAGTTGGGTACCAAAAACAATATGGTATAGTAATATATACACCATTAATCACAAAATAATTGTAAAATCCAAAAGTTGTGATTTATTATTTAATGAATTTGAAATGTGTTACAGAACAACATAGCTCTAAATCACTGTAATACTGCCAAAATGCCCTAGGCTATAACTCTTTAAGATTTTTTTAGCAGGAACCTGAGCAAATGTAATGTTCTTTCGGTGGAAATGATGCAAATGTGGTCCAAAAATGATCATTTCCTCTTATCCTGAATCATATCACGATATCTTTCAAAATTATTGCAATTTGCTTCTTCATCCTATCATGCAGTCTGAGTAGTATATTTTAACAGTATATCCCAAGAGAGTTTTGTGCACTGTGGGTGCATGTTATAATCCTGCTTCAGTGTCCACCAATAAGGCTGGGCTTGCAGTCTGTCACCATGGTAACAACTGCTATCATATCTGTCTGTCTGACCCATGCTATCTTTTTACTAACAGGCCTATGTAAACCAGGTCGACAAAGGCCTGCACTCTCACACAATCGGACACAGATGTAGCCGCACAGATATGAGGAAAAAAAACCCTAAAAACTAAACACCAGCTGATAAGAGCTAATCATGACAGCCAGTTTCTGTTCTTCCCATATGGGCCATTTGGTTCAAGGATGGAACCCAAAAAAGCAGAAGTTTGCTTGTATGGTAAGATAGCTGCCACTCGGAATAAATCAGGCCTTAAGATATTTACAGCGAGTTCAGGGAGAAGTGAAAACAGTGACAGTGAGCTTTAAATAGTTATGATTTGCACTGTTGAATAATAGTTATTTAAAGTATAATTATATCAAACGTACTTGTGTGCCATTACCCCTTACTGTGTTAGGCAGTTGCCTAGGGAGTATTACGGTGTTTGTCGGATGTGTTAATGAAACAGTTTTTGGCTTGTTTAAAAACCCCTCATAGGAACACACACGAACACACGCACACAAACCTCTCCCCACTCTCTGTGTTTATAAAAAGGTGCTCGTCCCACTTCTCCTTCTCATCCGCCACGCTCTCGTTCGCTAATTTCTCCGGTGTTAGGGCTAATTGGTGTGTGCTTGGAAGAAATTCACCACTCTGCTGCTGCCTTCTTAAAAACAAGCTGGAACAGGAGAGGGAAAGGAAGCGAGGGGGCAGAGAGAAAAATGGAGAGAAGATGGGAGGTAGGTTGGAGGTGAGGCGGTAAGCGGAGGTTGCAAGCAGCCATGAAATCACGTGCATAGATAACCTTTTTACTTCTGCATTCTTGTAAAAGGAACATAAACAATGAGCCTTGTACGAACTGAATGATTTAATTGTCCCATTAGCGGGAAATAAGGAAGTCTATTCAAAGCAGGTGGAAAAGGACCAAGGAGCTGTGAAATTCAAAGACGGAGAGAGAGGGAGCGAGGCCTTGAAAAGATAATGAAGAGCGAAGAGAAGATGTGAGTGCCAAGCGGTCTTAACAGAGTTTCTGTTGGTTAATGAAAAGGTCGGTAAAGGAACTGACAATTGATTAGGATCAGTGTGAAAGATTTGCAAGAACGCTCTCTGCACCTATTTTGAGAGTAGAAAGAGACAGGGAGCGAGTGAACCAAACTAGGACAAGTCCTAAAAGACCATTGTACTCCTTTTCTCTTTGCGTCTCCAGTGCATTCAAAACTGCTATCTCACTGTTGCCCTCCCCATCTTACTCAGTGTCTTTCTGTCTTTTCCTCTGACTACTTTTCTCACAATTTCTCCCCTGATACGGGCGAGCAGCCGAGAGGAATTGATCAACTGTAAACATCAGTCAGTGGTCTTTTGTGTCTTCAAGCAAACGCCGTGGACCAAAAGGCCCTTGGAGGGTCCCGGTGGTCCCCAGGCAAAATGAACCTTTAAAAGCAATAGCCTTCAGGGCAGAGCGCCAGGTTTTTATCTCGTCTACAGTATCTAATAGGGACAGTTCTGCAGCTGGGGCCCCCAGGCGAGGGCTGGTAATATGGTTGGAAAGGAAAAATGTCCATTTTGAGCATCAGGGCCTAAGAGCTCCGGTTTAATGAAATGAAACATTCACATTTGTGTGTACGCATTGCTTCTATTTGTCATAGATTTAGTTTTGAGTAGAGCCACAGCACAATTGATATATTAGTTGACCAAAAAGAAATTATTAAATCAATTACTGAAATATTTTGGCATCAAAATAATCGTACCAGTCCTGTTTTGAGCAAAAAGTCATACAGTTTTTGGTTCCAGCATCTTAAAAGAATGGCTTTCTTATGTTTATTTTGTCATTTATTTGGGTTTTGAACTGTGGGTTTGAGTAAAGAAGCAATTTGAAGATGTCACTTTGGGCTCTGAAAAAAATGGTGGGGAATAATTATTCCTAGGTTTTGATAGTTTATGTGAATGAAATGATCGAATAATGGTCCAAATAATTACTTCTGGTCTTTCTGATCTGTATCTGGATTGATATATCTTTTATCACTCCAAGCAGACTGACACTAAACGTGAATGAAAAGAATAAATATACATAGAATCAGTGTAGGCCTAAAATCAGTTGTTAGTGTGATTGCAGGTCTGATTTAGTGCTGTTAATCAATTCAGAATCCAATCCCAGTTTCATTCCCTTATTTTTACTCCAATATTAATACACTTATTAATACTCCAATTATATCCAATTATATCTGAATTTGTATGCTCAAATTTGATTAACAATATTTACTGCGTATGTAAAGTGATTGTTGCAAATTCGGTCCAGTAGAGGGCGCTCTAAATAAAGAAATAACCTTAAATAACTTTATTTCAAAACAGCCTCAAAACAATCCTTTATGATTTGAAAGCATCCGACTTGCACACAGACAGAGATGCAGGTAGGCAGTATTCACCGTAGTTATCGCACAGCGGCGTTTTCTCCTCAGGTTGTGTGGTTATCGTTTGAATTCTGGCAATTTCGATCCTCCTTCTTCTATTCCGGTTCTAAACAATTCTCGATTCTGATTTTTTGAGGGTTGGGGTCCAATAATGTTACGTGTCTATTTTATCAGAAAAACGCCCAACTTATTTTAGAAACCTTTCCCCAAGTTGACTCATTATTTAAACATATTCACATTCACAACTGATTTAGCACAGTTAAAGGCCCTTATATACGTGACAGATATAGCCTAATTCTGTTTCAATCATAAGATGTTCTTATTTTGCTCACTAATACAATAATACAGTGTGGCTCCTTTTTTAACCTATTCACTTTTGGCAGCAGCCAAAATGAAACAGCAGACCTCTACCTCCGTCTGGAGAAGCTGGAACCTGATTTATTGAAAACGTAGCTTCTTAAGTGGTATTTAAAACACTGCTGGACCGCTAACCAGCCGCTAACAGCTGCTGCTTCTTCACTCAACTTGTGTCACCACATGCGTGGTACTATCAGCCTGTTTTTAATCTTAAAGTACGTCCCTGTTTTCGTTTCAGAGCAGGAAAAGGGTAACATTGATACTGTTACAGTCTGCTCACATTCTTACAGGGAGACTATTATCATTGTAAATGTCCTTTCGTCCACCGTTAACATGTTAGTCCCGTCTTGTCAGTGAAAGCTTAAATGTGACAAGAAGGTGCTGGGAGGACGACGGAAGAGGGAAGCCAGCACAACAAACACAGCGCATTCATAGATTGTTATACTGTGCACCTGACGAAGGTGTTGTGCCACGATTGTAGCCCACCCTCTTTGCACGCAAAACAATTGTGACAGGTGTTTCACTGTGACAAGTTGGACTCAACATCTTTGTTACAAAATGAAGCCGCCATTTTGAGCGTTACGCTACTGGGGTCTGTGCAACGTTTAATTAGGAATCGATTGGTGAAACCAAAATTAAAATTGATGATTGTGGTGGAATGGAAACTTTGGAACCAGGTTTCGATACCCAACCTTAGTTGTGTATGAGCAGTCGCGGCTTCTCTCTCCTTGTTGTCTGCATTGTGCCTACCCTGAATACTGCCTACATACAAGAGGTTTTCTCCATAAGGCAAAGCATTTTTATAAGAAGCTACTGCTAAAGTGGTCTGAGGCAGCGATGACCGTGAGGTGAACATAAACTTGAACTGGGTGGCCGCAGAAATGACTACAGGCAGCCTAAAAAAAAAATTATTTCCAAAATGTGGGTAAATTACATGCCAAGATTACTTCAATGAGATTCAGGAATGGTAGCAAACACATTTGAAAAAACTAAAACACACACATTTGAATAGTGACTTCAGCATTCGAATATTAATGACTTCTCAACAAATCGGATTGTAGTCGAATCCTGAAATTCCTCCCAACAACCCAAGTATGAATTAGGATAAAAAATTGCTTGACGTAAGTAAATGTTGGACACTAAGACACACCAATGCTTCAACTCTTGACAACTACTTTAAAAAAATGATGCTATGTTATTTCACATGTAGTGTCTGCCTATAGTTTGTTACAGATTGCCTAGCAAGACAACAGAAGCAAGAAAGTTCAGTTTTTTAGTCAATGCATGCTCATAAGAAACATTTCAATAAACAGCTGAATAAACTGAAAGAAGTAACTTACTATTCTTAAAGGAATGTTGTGAGTTGACCATCAAAATGCATGTTTTTGACTGGTAAAAACTGCCTCTGAGACAGCAGCAACAATAGTAATTCTTTGTATAAACAGAGTGAGCTGGCGAGTCGTAATGACAGACGGTTGTTAGTATTCAAGTATTAGAGTACTCATTGGCAATGTTATTATTAGAGTAGCGTTTTACTACAGACATACCTGCACCATGTTATTTTGTGGCTACAACAGTTGAACTTTGTCAACATTAAATGCACCATTGCAGCCATGAACAGGACAAGTGAGGCCTGAAACTTTGACCAAAGCTATAAATGTGCCATTAAATGTATAGAAATACTAGTTCAATGTTTAACCACGTGCGCTCAAGACGTAACCAGCAGAAACAGACGACAGACAGTTTCGCGTCACAATATCTGCTAGTTCTGTTAGCACATGCTGCTGTGATGACAACAGAGTGTTGAATATTAGCCTGCTAGTGATAATAATTAAAATGGTGACTGGAGATATGCCCACATTATTGATAAGTCTTATGGAAGGAGAAGGCTTCTGCAAGCTTAAAGTAGCTGCTGAGGAGTGGGGCATGTTGGTGAAAGTGTGTGGCTGTGTATGTTTTAAACCGCACCTGGTTTCCATCAATATTTATTCACAGAAATATGAAAGTGTTATTCTCTAATGTTCTCTGACAGTCACACAGCTGCTAATTAGTGGGCTATAGCAGGCTATAGTAAACAGTAGGCTAAGTCCAGCTGGACAGAGGTCGCCTGTGGCCATCGCACTCTTGTTTTATATAATGTTATATGTATATTTTGCAAGTATTCGTTCATGAGGTAATCCAAGAACTAAAATATTGAAATTACCGAAAATGCCCATGCCTAGTTGTTAGCTGTTACATTTTGTCAATTTTTTATGTGTGTGATCAAAAACCAGGATATTTATGGGCAGCCAGCAGAAGTTAGGAGCTACCTTAAGGAAGAACATAAATGTTCAGAAATCATGGAGACAAACTCAGGTTCAGTAGCTAATTACCCAACAAGCAGAGAACGAGATCTCCCAACAAGAATGCTATATGATGGCTTGTAATGCATGCAGCATCATGCTGAATTTCAATGCTAATGTGTTACAAATCATGCTACTTTTGATTGAGGAACGAAGGCTAGGTTATTCCTGCCTTGGGGTGTGTTCATGAAACATTTTGTTGGTCACTGTAGCAGCAAAGAGAAGAGTTATTGTTGCACCATTATTGTGCAGATTCTTTTTAAGAAAAGAAACCCTTAAATGAAGATTTGACAGTACTGACTATCGTGTTTCACTTAGATTATCTCCAGAAAAAAACAGTGCATAAATACCACAGCAATAAGAATTTGGTTCCAAAATCACTGACCTATATAACGAAACACAAAACTGTATTTTACAGGACGTTCAGTTTTCACTGCCTGTTCTGATCACAAGTCTCACATTGACAGCACAAGTTTCACAGTGTACATTGGTATCTCACCAGCTCTCTGCTAAGCAACGAACATTCTTTCATATAGGTGATCCCATAGGCAATATTTTTTAACATGTGCCGTCATTTGCCATTGGCATTAAAAAGTTTGCTAAACCCCTACAGCCATATCTAGTTCTACTCTCTGCAATATAATTTTGACAGGAGGGTATATTGTTCATTGTTTTTAAGTCTCACACCTCATTCAAGTCAGTTGTGAGCCAGGCAAAAGGTATTTTTAAATGAAAAAGGGTCTTTCCTTTTAGTGTATGAGTCAAACGATGAGTGTTTCTGCCGAGAATCGAGAGGCAGGGGCCCACAGAGAGGGTGGTCTTGTGATAATGTGGGCTCACAAACAGAAATGTGTCCGGACAAGGGAGAGGTGGCTGTGGAAGAGAACTCTGTGTAGGATACAGTAGAACCTGTGTTCAGCACTGCTGAGGTCCAGGTGAGCTCACTGTACCTGATTGTTTATAGTTTTATGTGTCATTTCGTCAACAGACTTTAGATCTGTGTGTGTGGTTTTAATAACTTTACCTAAATACCTCAGCTAATGTTTAATGGTGGGCTTATCCTACTACGATCTGCAAGACAGTTCACTCTGTGTGTGTGTGTGTGTGTGTGTGTGTGTGTGTGTGTGCGCGTGTGTGCGTGCGTGCGTGCGTGCGTGCGTGCGTTGGGAGTGGATTATGCCACTCCTACAATAGCCACATCTCAGAATAAAAGCCCCCATTCATAATTGCACATGTGTTTATCTTTTTTTGTTATCTTTTTTGTGACATTGTGTTTTATATTCCTTTTGCCTGTTTTTGCCTGATTTCTGGCTTAGCTGCAAATTTTTATTTTAATTGTGTACATTTTAGTAAGATGAGGTTAACCACGGTCTGTTTTTACATTGTTGTACACTGCAGTTTAAATTGACATATTTGGCATTGCACATATGTGAGGTATGTGGATGTTTGGTCTATTTCTTGTCTTCCTTTTTTCCCCTTCTTTTCGACTTCACCCCATTCATTCTCTGTGAAGTTCTCCCAGGTACATGGCTTGAGAGAAAATTCTCCTGTGATCTTTAGTGCTTTACTTCCTATGCCATGTTCATGTGTGTGAAAGCTTTTTCTTATAAGCACATGCCCATGTGACATTGACAGTTGTTGCCAGCAAGTTTGCTCATGTGGAGTGTTTTCTCTTTTCTGCCTGAAACAGCAGGTTGATTGAATTTGTTATGGAGATATTGGTTTACAAAGAAAACTCTTTTCTTCTGATCATCCTCTAACCCTTACTGCCATACATCAGAATTAAAAGTAACATTGAAATCAGTTACTTTTAAATTTAAGTCCCATTTCATTTTTAGTGTGAGTATCACAAATCTATATCTTAACTCATCGCCAAGACTCCATTTTCAATTTTAAGCCTTTTTCAGCACTTAAAATGAAAAGTGTATTGTTTTGATATGTAGCTATACTTCATCCTGTTGGCTATTTGCATAAAGTATCAGAAAAGTCAAATAATATTTACCATAAGTTATAACATTAGAGTTTAACAAGCTTTGCGCGAAACAAGTTTAATTCACCCTTTGCTATGCCCCACCCCCCTTGCTCTCGAACCCAGTGAGTCAAATGTGGAGTTTTTAACTGTATCAGTGAAAGAGATCACATTTCTGAAAAAAATGTTCCTATGTATCATAGAGAAGCAGGCAGAAATTTCTACAATATGCAGTTTAGAGCTACATTCACTATATCATTTGTCGGTGGGGTAATGTGAATGAAGAGAAAATTAAAATTGAGGGAAAAGCTCACTGGTCTCAATGCAGGCGCCAGACACCCCACATCTTGTCAATTCACGTGAAGGATAAACCTATACAGGAGCAGCAATTTCTCGTACAGCAACATAAGACAATATATTGTTTAATTTTGCTAACATTACTGTTACCTAACTTAGCACTCAAAGTTAGCATTAACTAGCATCTTCCCTAGGAACAAACAAAGGTGTTCTTTTTTTGGGGTTTTTTTTAGGTTTGATGGATAAAGCTGTTCAGTTTGTAAATAGAACTGCTTTATCCATATCAGACATTTGTCTTTCGGCTTTGTCATTGCAAAAAACTAAACACTCCCTTCTACTATTTTTGGGTTTTAACTACCAGCCTTGCAGGTCCCGTAAGCTCACTGCTTTGGCTTATTAGCTTCTGCTGAAAGCAAGACAGGCATCACTCGCATAGTTATGGTTGCTGACATAGGATTATACATTGGGTGTTTTAGGGAGGGGCTTAGCAAAGGGTCAATTATTCAACAATAAACAAAAAAAAAAAGATACATGGCTTGTTTCAAAATTTTGTCCAATTCAAATCTTTCCCAGCTAAAATAAAAAAATTTTGGAAGGATCTCTGAAAATGTCAATGAAAGCAAACATCTCCGGTACCACTCTGTTGATCCTTGTCATTATTTACACACAGGATAAGTATCTCAAATTTCAGCTGCAGATTTTGCTTTTTATTCCTTTGGATGTGCACCCAATTTGTGTATGGAGGTAGGGGCTGTAAAGGAAAGAAAAAAACTGCTTATGATTTCAAGATCTCATTTCAAAAATGTTCCTATGAACAAATTCATAATAATTTGCATTACTATCCCATTTGCTTGCCAGTACAAGCATTTCAGCAAAAGGGGTTATTGAAACCCGACGAAAAGGTTTCACTGCTGCCTTAATACTTGACTCATGTAAAATACTAAAACTGCCAACATTATTACTACTTGTGCTTGTCTAGTAGTGTGCCAGCACCAGTCTGGGAGTTTACAACACACATGGTTGAGTATATTCCAGTTAGGTTGTGAAAATGAAAATGTTGTGATTTTGTGAACTTTTTGCGTGCATGTTCAGGAGCCTGCCAAATTAGTCATAACTTTGGACCTATATTCGTTTGTGAAATTGTACTTTTTGCTAATTTACAGTAAGTGTTTACATTTTATTTTGATTGATTGGATTTGCTGAGATCTTCTTACTGTGTATAGAGGAAATTATGATTTTAAGATGGTAAATTCCTCGAAGTAAGCACGTATAGTTTGTATTATTTATCTGTGCTACATATAGCATAGGTCTTACATTAAAGATAAAAATCTAACTTCATCCCTATCCTCATGCCTTTTGGCTTGATAAAACAGACCATATATTCAGCCCAGCCGCCTGCTTCGCTCTGCCTTAATGCAGCCGTTTGCAAGGTTTAACAGGAAGGCGTAAGCCTGAGTCAGAACAGAGGGAGCATGTGTCACTGAGTCAGCCGGTGGAGCATCCAGCCTGTTTATATGTTGACAGCACATGATACTGTCTCCCCCTCAGTTACAGCAGCAGCTCCTTTCACAGACATAGGCTATAGGCTCGATCAATGGGCCGATTGTTGTATTGGCTGAAAAACCGATGGGCCTTGGTCATGAGGTGGAGGGTGATGAGATGATGACTCCTCCATGCGCGGGTCCAATGTGAGCACAACATGTCGTTAAAGAAAATTGTGAAGTTGTCAAATTGGGGGTACTTCAAATGTAATTATAAATATTCAATGGACAAGCGACATCTTATTTTCCTCAATCAAGGTTGGGTACCTCGCCCTCTGGTTTTCCAAATGATAGAATGTATCAACAAAATATTTAGTTAATGGCAACAGACAAATAAATTTGCTGTTCAGTTTAAATGATGCATTGTCTTGGATGTATGTCTTTATGTCTGTCGTTTGTCAGTTATGTTCAATTTACTGCTTAAGAAAATTCACAGTTTGTTGTAACCATAATACCATTTTGTTATACGTGAAACCTTTGAGTGAAACTAAGTCATTCAACTCAACCGCTATATATCACCAGCGAAACAACAAAATATTAAGGTTGAAATCATCACACATCTGGCTTTGCTGTCAGATACTCTTTTCTGAGAGAAGGTAGGAGCGGCTCTACATGGTTTTGGTCTGTGTTAGCAAGGCGACCCTACTCACCACAGGCAAATACTTGTTGACTGCGTACTCTTTCTAATTATAATATTCTCCTAGAGGATCTAAAACTGTGACTTGGAATTGAAAAAAAGTTAACCTTTTAATTCCTGATGATACTGTATGTTTACTTCATGACAAAATTATAATAGCTAAAGATATTATTTGTCACTTGCTATATTTATTAAATATAAGACTGTGCTTTTTATTGGGCCCAGTGACAAAGATTGGTTTCCATTAGCCTTTAGCTAATGCATAAAATTAGTGCAAAGAGTGGCTTTGTCCACATGGCTAGTCCTTCTTAATCTCACCAGCACTGATGGATTATCAAGGTATGTGGTATAGTTTCACGTTTCTGTTTCCCAGAGGATGAACTTAAGTGACTTTGCTAATTCCCTAACCCCCTTCTACCGCCAGCATCAGTCTAAAAATTATTTGGGGACTTATTTTGGTTTTATTGCCAAACATTCTCAGTGTGAATGACATTCCTGTGCACCTCAGCTCTATTTTGTGTTAAGTTTTGATTGGCAAATGCAAGATGGGTTGCAAAACAACAGCAACATGTTAACGCTGCCATTCTGAGTATGTCGTCATGCTAATGTCACCATTGAGCTCTAAGGACAAGCATACCCATACACAGCTGCTACCATGGCCGCTGACTGCAGGCAGACTTTTGTGTGTCCAGCATGTCAGCAGAGTAGTTGAACCTAGATATAAAATGTGTTTTAAGACACAGTTATCCATACATTGTCAAGCAGTATAATAATAAAACTTATTTCTTCAATATGTATGTTCTTATCCAACTTCCTCGTCATTGTTTATTTTGCTGTTGTACATATTTTGACTGAAAGCATTAAGCATAATCAGTTCAGTTTCTATATTGGTAATACATTTTTTATGTGTGTGTGCCTACAGATGGATCCCTCCTTAAAGAGCCAAAAGGAGATGTATCAAGTCAGATAGCAGGTAAATTGCTCAAAAACAAACCCAAACACACAGCATAATGATTGAACAAGTTGCAGCACTTGTTTCCCCTCTTTGCCATGACTGTTTTATCAGTGTTTTTGGTGATGGTGTAGGAAAAATATGTTCTGTTATTATAGTGGAATTAATTTTCAAACATGCACGTATGATTAATATTTCACAGTTTCTCACATTTCCCTGACTCCCCTTTTACCCATCCATCTCTTTTTACCATCTTGCCTGCCAATCACATACCTTGTTTCTCACTGCTTGGATCAGTCAAAATGGACAATGTCTGTAGATTTCTATCTCTCTGCTGCTTTCAGTCAGCTATCAATTATTTTTTGCGTTAAATATTTCCAGTTGCTTCTGCAGTCACTTGCTTCTGATTTATTCACCACATTCACCACTCTATGATACTAAAGGGTTTTTCTTTTCTGTTACAATTGATCTTCCTGTTGTTTTTTATTAATTCATCTTAGCCACAGCCAAAAATCTATGTTATAACGGCCTGTTCTCATATTGTCTTATCTGCTGCTCAATTTTGTCTTCCACTGATGTGACATTTTGGAAAGAAATATTGCTTTGATATCCAAGATAATTACTCCCCTCTGCTTCAGTGGGATGTTTTAATGTTTCATCGACTAGACTTTATAGTCAGAAAGGGAGACACACACAAATGGTTAACGCTCATTTTCTTTAGTCCAAAACTATCAGCAGTATCCCTGAAAAACGAAATGCCCCAAGCCCTATATCTAAAGGAGGGCAGTGAGTTGGCAGGTTGTTCTAATGCCCAGGGGCCCTAATGGAGACATCTCTAGTGCGCGACAATGAAAACAACCCAAATGCAATTATACCTTTACGACACTTGGCTTCATAGCTATATTTTGGCCTGCCAGTGCAGTGGTTTTCATAAACTTCCTGGAACTTACCAGTTATATCACTTATGGGTTTTAGGGGAATTAGGCCTGTCCTTCTGCTGTCCTGGCCTCTTTAGCCACTGGTCTGACTGGATGGCTGCAGAGGGGGTTGCAAGGGGAGGGGGAGTGCTGTTATGTGATAATGTTAATGCCCTTGAACCTTGACAGATGTGCTTAATTGTACTTTGCTAGTTGGCTTGGGCATTTCAATCTCTATCTGTTCTCTGGATCTTTGATAGTTTGGTCCAGTGTCACTCAATTGAATTTTTTAAAATCTTTAATAATGAATTGCATTATGGAAGCTAAAAATTCATTTCATAGTCACCTCCAGATGGCGTGTTTGTGCGGATTAGAGTAGTTCAAGCTGAAAAGTGGTTGCAGGCACAAAGAGCTGCAATTGGCTGTTAAGAGGGAGGCAGAGAGTCAATACCTGAAAACAACAGTTGTGTTAAACTGTTCACTGTTGTACACTGAATCTCAGCTGTTTATTTTTGCCTCTCTATCATAGTGGTATTAGATTTTTATATATAAAACTCAGTAGCGCCAGCAGTTCTATTTACAATTTGTCAGAGAGAGATCATGTGTCAACCAAAGACCAGGACAAATGAACTCTTGGCACCCATAACAAGCCTTTGTTTCTCTTTCACTTTTCTTTGTCCTTCCTCCTCCCTCTCCCCTCCTCCCCTGCTGTGTTTGGGTCGCTGGGGTAAGCCTGGCCTGTTTCTGGCTTGGTTAGCCTACCCTGCTATTAGAGGTCTGGATGGATAGAGAGAACAGAAAGAGGCGGAGGTAAAAGGGAGATGGTGCACTCTCTGTTACTCTCTTTCCCAAGCCAAAAATCAGATTTGGGGACAGATAAAGGAAAATGGGGCCTGACATAAAGTGTCTGAGTGGAGGGTTCTTGAAACAAGCACATTGGCTTCACTGCTGAATCGCTTGAACTATCAGGTTGGTGTTTCGAGACACCCCAGTTTGATTGTCTAGGCCTGATTTTCAATGCAGCATTCACAAAAATGCTGCAGAGACAGCTTTTTCTAAAATTGCACCTTTTAGTTCTGGCTGTCTCTCTTGGATCAGAGCAGACAGCTAGCCAGAAAAATCATTCCAGTGCTGTCGAGCAGGATTTTGCTCAACAAGTTTAAGAGTATCAGCCCGTGAAAAATGTATTAAAACCTGCTTCTCACTGATTGAAAGGAATCCTAAAAGACAGTTTCAGTGCCCCATATTTCAGTGATAGCTTTACTGCCCCAACTCTGGTGTGAATATTATAGCCCAACCAATATGAAATATTTGGAGGCAATACCGATATCAGGGAGTAAAAAAGTTCCTATACCCGATATTTGCCGATTCAGAGAAATTTTTCACAATTATCCGTCTAATGAGGTTATCAAATATTTGTGTTAAAGCTGTGCGATGGAGAGAGAATATTTTACAGATTAACAATGAACTTTTACTGACTTAAATGACAGCAGTGCACCCACCCGATCACCCCATCTGTTTTTACAATACGTTCTTTAAAATCAAATGTTTTGATAATGGCCATTATTGATAACATGAAAGCCAGTACCAATGTACCTGTGATGTTTCTGAATTACTTACATATCAAAAAATAAGAACATATTGCTCAATTACCAGATACAACAAATTGCATGAAAAGTCCATGTTCAGTCTTGTTTAGTTTGTTTGTTACTCACTTGTTGTGGATTTACAGTGGCAAAAGCAGTGCCAGCTGTATCCACAGTTGGTGCATTGTTAGCGTAGCATGGATAATTGCAACAACCAGTCAGTTCAACCCATCTTGTTTCATGGCTGTCAAGAAGGGCAACACCTGCTTCTGCGGTAGTAGCCCATTAGAGCTACTTCAACTTCTGGTCAGAAGGAAGTGGCCATTGATAATATGTTGTTTTTTGGTATTTTGTTCTGGCTACATTTGCTCTCCTAGAACTGGCTGTAGTTTTAAAGACACACTCTGAAGAAAATCACATTTTTGACCTTAACATGCCTATAAGGTGTTTTTCTTTATGTACATAATTAAATTGTGTGTTATGACGCATATAATGATCAAAATAAGCAGTCGACATCATGGCTGAAGATTTCTGCCTGTGTTCTGCAATTAACCGTTACAATTTCCAAAAACAAATTTAGACAGGATGTAGAAAACCATTCAGGAACTAATCCACAAGTTGTGGGGGTCAGGGTAGAAGTTCAGTTATTTTTCATACAGATGATTTATGTATTTTCTTGGATCAAAAGATGAATGAATAACAACAAAATTAAAAATACGGAGTATCATTTATCGGTCAAATTGTTAATGTTATTTCAGATATTGTAATATTTATCGACCAGAGTTTCCTGTGGATCCTTAGTTAAGGAAGTTGAAATTGCAGTAGAG
Organism: Mola mola; assembly: GCA_001698575.1. Taxonomy (NCBI): domain Eukaryota; kingdom Metazoa; phylum Chordata; class Actinopteri; order Tetraodontiformes; family Molidae; genus Mola; species Mola mola. The sequence continues at coordinate 753,073 of KV751379.1, read as the reverse complement.
AAAATGGAGGGCAACAGGTAAGAGGATGGCGAGGAATTCATGACATGAGAGAATGATGCTTCACACAAAGTAGTGAAGCAGGTAACGAGTAAAAAATAGAGAAGGAAACATATTGAGAAATGGTCATCCTCTTTGTGTCAGCCATTAATGGAGACACAGGTAAAGGGACACTTGCATCAGCCCCATACAATTGAATGTTTAAAAAGGCTGTAATGACTAGAAAAAGGTATGTGAATGCTTTAAAGTTTTGGCCGTTGTGATGAAAAATCAACATCCAAGGGAGGAGACTTTGCATCAGCGGCACCAAAAAGAGGCAAAAAACTTAACCAGTGAGAAACAAAGCTTAACTGTGGCATTTAATAATTCTCAACCCATGACCATAAAAAATTCTGTCTGCACAGTCCAGCAATCACAGGGCTGAGTTGGGGACAGCAACTAATGCCTCCCTACTTGCCTTTTTCTCTGATTCAATTCATAATTACAATAAATGCACATTTAAAAAATGTTGAAAAAACAAATACTTTTTGTAATGGGCTCAGAGGTCATCTGAATCCTCATGTACACATAAAAATAAAGCCTGTCTGCTACCATCACTAATATATTACCATCTTTGAGTTGAAGATCTGCACCACATGGACATTTAACTATACAGTATATTGCCTTTTAAATAATGTGAAACTAAACAAGATTTACATATTGTTTTACTGAAATGTTGTTTTTAAAAGTTTACTTTAATATAAGAGTGACTTCTTTAAGTGTTATGTTTTTATAGGTGCAGTTTTGTTACCACTGCAGTTCTTTATAACTGTGATAGCTGTGGCCAGAAGCATTAAATTAGCTCAAAAATATCTTTTAGATGCAGATGTAATTCCAGAAATCAAAATAATCATTAGTCTACTAAAAGTGAGCTGCCTGTTTGTGTCTCTTTCAGTCTGAAACAAAGATATATATGTTATATATTAAACATTGCAAAGTCAAATTTATAACTAGCCTTGAAAACTCAGTGTAAAAGGGGCTGTTGTGAACTACATGATGTCCTGTGATGGAACAAAAAGCATAGGAGCCATTCAAATATAAATTTAGTAAGCATTGATATTTGTTGCTGTACTTAAAATGAAATGTATATGTAAATATCTTTAACTTCAAACACATAGTAAAGTTGTTGTAGTCCTCTGAAACACCATTTAAACCATGGGAAAGATAAAATGATCATGTATACATACACTCCCATAGTGACACATCGATAAATAAAATAAGCAATCAGTCAAATAAAACTGCTCTGCTAAATGTCTTTTTATTTCTAGCCTGTATTTTCAGAGTGTCTGATCTCGATGTAGGTCAGGGTGCAGGTCACGGACATCCTATTCCGATCCACTCCCTCAGCTACGAGGAATTCCTGCGATCCCCACACATCCCTCAGCCAGGAATTCTTGGCACGCTGTGAATGTAGGGAGTCCACAGTCAAGCAGGGATGCACACATGTGCGTGGATCTGGTTTCTCTTGACCCATAACAGCTGGTTTAGAAATGATGCATCCAAGTGAGTTGCTGGGGAGCCATTATGAGATTACACACTGAATTACTGAATGCAATCAAATAGGAAATATGCTGTGAGGGTTTGTGTGTTTTTGTGTGTTATGTAGACTGTTTCCCCTCCCTCCAGTGACTGACTGTACCACCCATCCCATCTGTCCCAGTTCAGACAGCTGTTGCATTCTCTCTTGTTTTTTTCTAAATACAAACACTCACACTTAATCCCCTCCCAGAGCTATTTGTCTCTCTGGGGCCATCTTGTACCAGTGTTATCAAATAAACTGCATTGTTGCCTCAGCCAGCCTAATGCCCACTTGACCTGCCAGAGGCCCCTACAAGTCTCAAGCCTCTGAGGTGTGATCGGAGTGTTGACATATTCTGACACACCCACACAACCCAGTTCCAGTTCTGACCATGAATGTTGATGATGACTGGTCATTTCCATACAGCAATGCGTGATGGACATGTCTGGTATTTTCCTCTCATCCCTTGCCCTTTCTCACTGAGAGGTGTAGTCATATCACTGCTTATTGCAGTTCACTACCACCCACTTCACACAGGAAGTACTGGGACTGAGAGTTGATTTGGAAAGTTGAGCTATTTAATGGCACATTTTGGTCAAATTAGATGGACAAGCTTCCTTGAAAATACTTTTGACCCCAGCTTTTGGAGAGTACATTTTTTTCCCAGATTTATTGTTTGGCAACAGACCATTATTTCCGGAATGCAAACATCATTCACAAGGTAATGAAATTATTAGCTGTAGGTAATGACTTGATTATAAATAGATTGAGAAATGGTATGGAAGTACTTATTCAGGTAATACCAACGGTGTGTCACTTTTCTTTCAACATTCTTAGCCACTTCATTCATCATGAAAGAAAGAAAAAAAAAAATCCTTGGTATATTTAATTTAGTGAGTGGTAAACAGATGGCGAAGCTAGTTCCCCTAACATAATGATGATATAGTGCTGTTTTCCTCAAACAATAAATATGTTATTTTGCGCAAAGCAGGTTGTCAATCATACATTTTCTTGGTTATGTGATTTGGGTGCTTAAATTAAATAAATGTTGCTGGAAATCTCAATAGATCTGACGATCGGATTAAACCTTTTAGATAATTATTGGATTGTGACACATAGATGTGTTTGGAGCCATAGGTTACACTAGAAACGTATCTGTAAATCAACCATGGTTTCAGAATTATCAGTTCGGTAGATCAAATTACAGTTGGTCTCTAATAAACTCTTGCAACCAATGAACATTATAATGAACAGCTCATTATTTTTGCAGTCAGCAATCTTTTTAAATTGTCATAAAGTAGAGAAAAAAATGCTATCAAGATTTCAAAGGTGATGGTCTCATGTAGCTGTTTAAACTATTGTCCACAACCAAAAGTGTACATGACATAATTAAATCAAATCAGAAAATCTTCATATTTGAATCCCTGAAATGAAACAATGAGCATAGCAAATGTTTTTGTCATTCAGTTATTTAGTTAAAATAGTTACTAATCAGGTTTATTGCGATTGACTTGGAGATGAATTTTTTTGTGATTTAGTACAGTTGGTGCTGTTTGGTTCATATTTAGTTTGTGTCACTACAACTATTAAGGCATCTTTGTGCACAACATTGAGTCTAAGAGAAACATCGGTAGATATCACTTCATAACAGGATAGCACACCTTACAAAAACAAATGTGTCTATTAAAGTATTATTTTTATCACAATAAAGTTTTGTCGCGAAAAGACAAAAAGTTACCATAGTTGTTTGTCTAAATAGTTTGCTGGAAAAAAGAAATGCAAGCAGCTACTAGGGGCGTAAATCACCAGTCGCATCATGATACGATATGATATGATATTGATTCTTTGGACAACAATTTAGTATTTTCCAATATCACAAATTGTGCTGCAGTACGATTCCAATTCGATTCAGGGGCCTGCGATCGATGTTGGATGATATCATTTTTATTATTATTAGTAGTAGTAGTAGTAGTAATTTTGATATAACTTTAGAATTTGAATTTTATTGCTGAAATGCTTCAGACATTTAAATGACAATCTTTTTATCAAATGTGAAAGAATGTTTTACATTATACAGAAAAGAATATCAAAAAAGCAAAAGTTTGTCACTCAAAACTGTCAATTGTGTGCAAGCTACTAGCATTGTTTGAAAGCATGCAGTAGGAGTTTTGAAATACAGGCATATCTTTAACATAGCAATATAGATCAATATGGAATTATTAAGCTTCGATTGTTGGTCAACCAGTAGATATATCGATGTGTATCAATTAACCATTACACATCTAGCAGCTAAGGCATCTCAGAGCTTTTATTATTTTCAAGCCTGACCACTTGAACAGGTTCATAGTGGGTCACATTCATTTAGGTTGTTCTTTATAAACTTTGTAATGTTCTCTGTTGTAAACATACAGACCAGCAAGCTGCCCACTACTATCATAGTGAAATGCTAATGACTGGTACCACTGAAGTGACATCAGTAAAGGAATGACTGAAATGTATTTTTCACATTCTCTCCTGCTCTGTAAGGGTTTCCCCAATCAAATAAGTCGCCTCTTGATACTAAGCAGCTTTTCATGGTGTTTAAATGCAGCGCATGCATTTTATAACTATTGCTCCTCCTACATATTGTGGATTACCCCCGGGAACCTGCCTTTCCAAATGACAGAGAGATTAGCTGCTCACCCAGTACTACATGAGCTGCTCCATACAGCACTGAAACACTCTACACTGATGCTCTCTTTCTACTTGGAAATACTTGCACCAGCTTTTCCATGTAGATGTGTAGGCGACACTGAAATTGGCACTTTTCTGTTGTCTGCTGGATTGGAATATCATCCCAGATGAATCCCAGGATTAGCTTCAGCTGCTCCGAATATTACCACAATTCAGCACCTCGACCCGTCACCCTATCATTAGCTGATGGTAGCAACGGACCGCAAATCCCCATCGGCAAACAAAGCCAAATCTGTAGCAATTTGTGGATTTTGTTTTATTTACAATTTGTTGAAGAAGTATCAAAATGACTTGCCGGGCCACCAATCACAAGTGGCAGTATGCCCAGACAGGCTCAGCCTTGATCCCACTGACAGGTATGATACTATGTCTGATGGGTGGGTGGGTGGAAATTTCACATCTACCATGACTTCATCACCCTACTCTTTTCTTTGTTTTTTACTCTCTCCTCATGCCACGGACACCCTGGCTGGAAGAAAACTTCAACTGTCGCTTCAAATAGAAAACAAAACTGAAAATAGATGTGCAAATTTCCTTCAGATTCCCTAAGCAATGTTGAATGCATTGACAATCAATAATCAATTAATAAGCTACATGTAGCATGTCTTTTCTCATTTTACTATTTTGGTTTTAAAAAAATCTAGCAACTCATTAGTGTGATCGATTATGTAAGCCTAGGACAGTTGCAAACGAAATGTTTGCATAATAAGGCAAATCCTTCTCCGAGCTAACTACATTTGACTGGAGCTATATCTCTTACATTGGTGTTCATTTCGTCCAAGAGGTTGGCTCACATGGAACATACTCCAAAATAGATTTATTCCGTCCATCTTTAATTCCTGCTTATGTGGCAAATTGAATATATTTTTCCTGCCAGCCTGCATCCACAAATTCCCACTCATCCCAAAAAAGTTGCATTGTGATTGCATGCAAGATTTTTAAGTCGCTTTTCTCTGCTCAAGGAAAATTATTAATAAAAAAAAATCCTGGATGGGTCAAAACTATATAACATAGTCAGTCATCAACCTTGTTTGCAGTTTCAGACTTCTTGGCAGAGATGTCTCTCTTATAATATTGGTCAGAGGTGATTACACTTTTTGGGCTACAAGAAAACACCGCAAGTGGCCACTGAGCAAAATTGGATAAATGGCTGAGTGCTCACTGGCACGTTCATGCTGTATCATAGGAGGCTGTCGCCATATTAAACATTGACCGTTGTCTTGTTTGTCAATGTAATTGTGACGCTGGACAATATTTTGCCTATCTGTTTCTCACAGACTGCTTCTTTATCTGTTGCACTACTATTTTATCTTAACTACATAGGTCCCCCTTGTGGTATATAGTTTAATATATGTGAGGAGCGACTGACGGATTAAGAATTATCAGTTAAATCAATTTTAATCTTTAATTCTTAATGATCTCTAGTTGAAAATAAAGATAAAAAAAAGGAAAAGATATCACGTAGACACACTCTGTGTTTGTGTGTGTGAATGTGTCAGAGCAAGAAAGAGAGAGAGAGACCTGGCAACTCTATATTTAGCTGTTGTGCCAATTTCTCCAGTCCCAGAGCACTAGGAAGTGATGTCTCTGTGTGGTTAAATTTACCTTGAGTGTTTGGTATAAAAGAATATCCACCCCTAAAAATACTTTAACACACTTTAAATCCTCCACTGGCGATTGTACTGTACATGTTCACTATGTGACTATTCTTAGAAAATATGCCGTTGTGTTCAAATGCCTCCGAAAGCAATGCTTATTATAGGCAGTGAATGTTTCAACAATCCATATAATAGACAGTATCGATCAAGTTATGAACAAGTTATCCCCTTTTAAGAAGCAATTATTCAATAATTAGCCACACAGGATGAAATTGTGGACCTTTTATGAATTCTTTTTTACTGAATGCAACAACTTCCCTGCATTTCCCTGGAGCTGTTGAATGACATCTTGGAAGCTGTAGAAACCATTAATTGAAGAGAACTGATTTAGGACTGTAAAAGAAATAGCATAGTGTTACTGTTATTAGTTTGATCAAATTTGACCTTTGACATACTTTTCAAATTGATTGTGAAAGAGGGATTTCTTTCATTTCTGTATGTAAAACGGGCAAAAAGGTTGCCGTGTGGGGAAAAAGGTAATACATTGTGTGTGCTCAGTGTGTGTGTATGTACTGGGAGGTTGTAAAAGAGGATAGTGTGTCTGAGCAGACCCTAATCCGGTGACCGTTGAATTTGACTGTACAGTAGTGAATTCACACAGCTACAAAGCACTCCCTGTATGTACTTGTTCCCTCTGCCATCTCTCTTTCACACATAGGACATGCACACAGTCGTTTGCCATCTTGTAACCAGTAGGGTTTTCATTAACCTTTGATTATTGCTTGAGGGCAGCCAACCGATCAATCAGCAAGTTTGTGTGGAAACATGAAGCACCTCAGGGTCAGAACATGCTGTGCACACTCTTCACATAGCAATGTAAATGTACTACTTTAATTAAATATACAGATTATACTGTTATTACTGTGTTATGTTCGAGCAAAAGATAAGCAAAAATGCATCTAAAAGCATTATTTATTTCTGGGACCATGAAATGGGTATTTGTTCACTGTTTCTGACTCTTTATCAAAAATTCAAATCCAAATCCCAAATCCAACAATTAAAGCAACAAGCAGTTGATATAGATGTCAGTAATGAAACTTTTTACAGCCTAATTTGACAAACCTTCTCTCTTCATAGAGAATAGAATCAGGTCTGATCTCTGGAAACGAAGACAGAGCCCTTCGCTTGTATCAACTTCCTTTCAGGCATTTATAAAGAACTACCACCTCAGTCTCTACAGGAGTGCAGTTGGAAATGTAGTTGATCATGACAATTAGTTGTTTTTTTTTGTGGACACGCTGAGGGAAGCCATGAGACAAATGAGAGAAGGAAATAAGAGTAAAAATGAAGACAAGCTCTGGTTCTCATCCATGTTCTCCAGTGGAGGGAAAGAATTTCTATCTCATTAGCATACTGAGAGCAGAGAGTTGTGTATATTACAGTACAAGTGCCTACGAGGGGAGTGTGTGTACGTGTGCGCGAGTTGCAACATAATATAAATAGTTTGGCCAACAGAGAAAGAGTTCCTTCCATTTGTGTTGTACTCATTAAGTAATACATGGTAACTGTTTGTTTGTGTCTTACCAGTTCGCCATGAGATGCTGTAGGCTGACTAAAATTCAGCAGTCACAAGTAGCTGTTTAAAAAAAACATTCAATAATAAGTATTTTGACAGGTAATTAAATGTTTTAATCTTTTGTTGAACAAAAAATATGTTGAAGGGGGATTTGCCTCTTTTACTTGTAATTTATGATATGAATCCAGATTATTTGGGTTTCTGACTGTTGATTTAACTAAAGGGCTAATTTGAAAACAGTACGTTGGGTTCTGGGAAATGTTTTTGAGCATTCTATGAATTCAGACTCAGAGTGGTCATGTCATTCTGATTTGTAGTCAAACATGCTATGAATGCATCTGGTAACCCCCAAAAAAAAAAAAAAAAACGACAGTGGAATCCCTTCTATAAAACTCTGGTCAAGGATGGAAAAAGTGCCGACAGCAGAAAACAGAATATCAAAGAAAGAGACCCTACAATGATGCGCGAACTGGATAAAATGAATTTTCTGTGTCGGTAGAAGAACAAAATCTGGGCCCAATCCTTTGCGTATGTGTGTGTGAAATTTGAGATGTGGGTTTATTCATGTAGTGAATTGTCTTCCTATACAGTATGTATTTGTTTTTGGAACAGGTTTTACTTTATATCTCCTGACCGCCATTCAGTCACTTCTTAAAGAATATTAGCAGCACGTTGAGGGCTCTTTGGCTCCATCACACCAAAAAGATTTAGCTTGACATTTATATGGTGTCAATTTATAGTTCAGATTATTGCTATCGATTTTTTGAATGGATTCTTATGGAAGAAGTGAATGGTTGGCACCACTGAGTTCTTCCATTTATTCAAGACAAAGCACTATGAAAAACCTGTGACATCAGTGACATGCTGGAGGAATTTCCCAAGAAAAGCCAGAGTTATCAGTATTGAGAAAGTATTCAAGTTTTTCTAGAGAAACTAAAGGTTCAGACACTCTTGTGTGATTGGTGACTGAATATCAGCAAAAAAACAGACATTTATCATTGGAAAAAGTCAGATTAGTAATCTAAAACAATGCAGAGTTGAATTAGGTGAAATAATTGTGTTTACATTCACCTTTTCTCAGCTGAGATCAATTTTGGCCTTCTCTAATAGTGCCTTTTTTATAATTTAGAGGTGGAGGGAAATTTTGAAAGCTAAGATGTCTCTGTTTTAAATTGCCATCATACCGTTAGTCGGCTAAGCCCCTGGTTTGTAAGGATTATAAAAATTGTTAAATGAGGTACTGTATAGCCATGACTATATGGATTGTAATATTGACTTGTTAATTAGTTGGTTATAGTTCAAAAATGACATGCAGCTACAGCCACTGATAATAAGTGATGCCATGTTTTGTAAATGTTGCTGTGTTTCCTAATTGTTAATGCAATACTAAGTGTGTATTATAGCTGAAAGTATAAACATAAATTACATCTTGATTGCTTGTTCAAATCTATTGGGGGGTACAGAGTCAAAATAGAAAAAATTGTGTAACAACTATTGCACAGATTGCCAATATAACTTTGCACAGGTCCTTTTGGGATCATGAATATCTATCATGTCACCATGATTTTAGCTTTTATAATGTTTTGTGAAGGTTCTTATGTATTAGAATTTCAAATTTGATGCAGATATTTAAGATGTCCACTAGAGAGATTTGAAAAGGTGTGACTATTCTTCCAATTTTATTAAAGTTTAAGTGGTTTATGAGCACATGCCTTCATAGTGACATCCCCACCAGCCTCAGCTGTGGCTCGTGCTAATTAGCAAATAGCATGTTAAAACAAAACTGGAAAAGATAATAAATGTCAAAACCTGCTAATCAAAATAGTAGCAATTTCCTGTAGGCATGTTCACATGTTTTTGTTTTGTTTAGTATTTTTAGGTCGTCCCTTTAGCATTTACTGGTAGATGGTGAATATTCTCTATCTACTCAAGCTTGGTGGTATTACTCTTTAACTGCCGTTGATGGGAACTGAGGTGGCCTATGGCGTTAGCTGTTGCTTTACCCTGTTTCACCTCTGCTACACCATGACTTACAACTGCTCTTTGTCCCACCTCCCCTTAACCTCCCCTCAGTTTGGCCTCACTTAGCCTCACTACTACTTTTGCTCTGACCACAGCCTCTCTGCTTCTTCTTGGTGTGTGTGTGAGAGAGTGTATCTTACTGACTTTTTCCTCCTGATGCAAGCAATCTGAAAGTGGACTCAGTCCCCAGTGTTTGAAAGCTGCGATTCTCCACAGTACAAGCTCTTTCCCAAATAATATGGCAGTTTTTAATTGCTCTGTCCTTCTCTTCTTTTCTACCCAGGTTTCAGGAGAAATGAGGAGATGAGAGCAATGGAGGTGCTTCCCATCCTCAAAGAAAAAGTTGCCTTTTTGTCAGGTAAGAGTATATGTGTGTATGGCTTTGTATGTTTAGTCCTCCACTCTGATCAAGGTAGACGAAGCTGATGAAACATGAAGTGTAGTCCTTAGTTTGCATATACACAGCGCTTTCGTGCATAATCTCAGGATCCAGTCAGGATGTAATAATAAGCTGTGTACTCTGCCTGTAAAAACATGCATAGTCAGACTGAGGCCCAGGCACTTAACACTTGACCTTTCTTCACACACAGAAGTGCACACACAAAAATCCATTGTTTAGTCAGTATCAGCGACAGTGCAGAAAAGAAAGCTACAGCTGTGTCTTCACCACCTCCAAGAGAGGTTCCACTACATCTCTGTCAATCTAACCATTTCACACACACACACACACACACAAACACACACACAGACTCTTTGACTCGTGTCAGGGAAAGCTCACAGGAGGTCGATCTGAAGATCAGGACTGCCAATTCAACATCCATCAGGATTATTTGTACAGCACACAAAAACATTCAGCTTGTGCGTGGAGTGTGACAACGTGTTACATGCGTGCTAATAGATCATTGGAAAATCAGTTACATGGTAGATCTCATCAGTATCAAACGGAACGAAAAGCAAAATATAGGGCACCTTATCTTTGTGTGTTTGGGCAGCCATGATATGTGTCTCTTTGGTCTCGTCTCCCTTCGTGCAGCAAAGGTCACAGACAGAAACGCAATGATGAGCACGATGACTCAGACAAGCATACTGAATTTGAGATTGGGAAAGACAGGGTGCTGTTGCCATGGGGATGACTTACTCTCTGCTACTGCATCCAATAGTAGTCGCTTGTGGAGTAATTGGCTTTGAAATAAGGGAGGGAGGGAGGTAGGGGAGGGGACCACTGTTGAAAAGGAGGGTAAATGAGCTAAGCCTATTATCCGAATCTGGTCCCTTGATAAATCGGCCATGTTCACCCTCACTCATGTTTGCCTGCTTGCCATGTGAGCGGTTGATTTTTTTCCTCTGAGCAGCAGGATCAAGCCTACAGGCGCAAAACTACCCGCCTGAACTGACTAATTTGTAGGCTGTGTGCAGTCAGCCCGTGTTTACAAGTTCCAACGTGATCTGGGGAGCATTCTGTATTTGAACCTGATGAGGAATTAGAAGCAAGATGTTAAGTTAGAGTACCAGACTAGTTAGTCTTTTACTCTGTTTTGTAAACACAACATGTAACCCAACATCAAATGAAATGACCTAGTCATTTTCAAAAGGTTGCAATCGTGCTGGAGGGCTCTGATGTAGGCAGAAGAACGAAATTAAATATAATATGCAAAGCGATAAATGGATTTATATTTTCCATTTCTAGGCGTGCTAGCATCATAGTTTGTCAGGTTTGTCCTTCAGTCCAGAGGCTAACACAGATTGGCAATATGTTTTGTGGAAACACACAGAAAACCTGTTAAATCAGTTTGGGAAACTTCTGGGTTTTTATCTAGTACCACCAACTGGTAAAAAATTTTCATTCAGTCTGTGAAACATCTCAATCAATCTAATTGATCTGTTGGCACAAAAGTGATGCGAAACCTTTAATAAAAAAACATGAATAAAAGAAAGAACTATTAAATTTACTATTGTCATTCATGTCTGCTTCAGCTGTAATTTGTGTTTAGTGCTTATTAGCAAGTTCAAATATGTATCAATATTGAAACTTTATACCTGATAAATATGGGTTAAAATTTTAATAGCTACTATTAAAATTTAGCTTAAAGTACAGACTCACACAACCTCGCTCTATGACTGTTGCGTTGGATGTTTCTATAGTTTGCTCAGACATCATTACCTGCATTGCAAATAAAGAGCCTGTTGTAGGCAGAACCTTAATTTTTAACAGATCAAAATGTAGCTTGTCATACACAGAAATTGCATGAGCAAAATGAGAATGCAACATACAGAAAAGCTGTTGATTTTCATTGAATTCTCCTTTTCTGTCACTGTAGACTGAAGGATGCCTGTCTTTTTGGAGGAAAAATGTTTTGTGTTAAGAAAAAGGGATTTGAATCAATTGTCAATCTGTTGCCAAGGGTGCTAAATTTAGCAAGCTCAGCATCTCATGTTTAAGTTGGATGCCATTTATACCACACAAATAAACTAGTATGGTTATTTCACCATTTTCTGTTTAAAATAACATTAGAAATGATATTCAAAATGGATATGAATGTACTGCTGTCATTGTTTCTCTCATCCGACTCCCTTTGTCTTTGTGTATTGCTTAAGGTGGGAGAGACAAACGCGGGGGTCCAGTGTTAACGTTTCCATCACGCAGCAACCACGACAGAATACGAACGGACGACCTGAGGAGGCTGATTGCCTACCTTGCCGGCATCCCCAGGTTAAACATTAGTTACATTCTACCTCTGGCCTCCGTGTGACTGCAGTATCTGTTGCCATTTATTCAAAGAGAACGAGAAGCAGTTTCTCAAAAAAAAATCCCAGAGCAAGTGGATGAAGCTCTACAAGGAGACACGTGAGGGAGCTGTGAAGAGCATATGAGGGGCGAAGGCAGAATTGTGGGAGAAATAATTCAAGACCAGTTAGCTTGCTGCAGCCTCTTTGTTGCCAAAAGTTAGTCCCAGAGACACAGGGGGATGCTGAGACAGAGAGGGGAAAGCCTGTGCTAACAGAGGGATGTATAGCAGATAACAAATGATGAAAGGAGGGAGGGAGAGAGCAGTGGAGAGACTGGGAGAGAGGGGGGATTAAAACTGATAGAGACGGAGAGCGCATGTGTGAGGAGGTGTGTGTGAGCGAGTGAGCAAGGGTGTGTGTGAAAGCAAAACAAAGTGTCGCAGTAGCTGAGGCAGTGCAGCAGCAGTAGTAGTTACTGTGGACGAGCGGCTCCTCGCCTCGCAGGTAAAAAAACATCTCTCCTCTCCGACTCTCTCGTCACTTCTGTCTCATTAATCTGGCGCTCGTCTCCACTCGCAACATCTGTTTGAATCCATCGATCCTCTCTCTGTTATCATCTCCATTTAAGTCACTCCTCATTAGTTAGATAGTTAGAAATTCAACCTAAGCTATCGTTATGTTTTTTGGGGTTTTTTTGCTGTCCTTAGGTCATTCATAACCTTGTAGTCATCATGTTATGTTTTGCATATCTTCATCTTCTCTTTGAACAGACTAGTTTTTGGTTAACAGAGTTGTCCAATTTTGGGAAAGGCAACATCTGCACACTGCTGCTCTGGCTATCAATCGACAGGCTAGCTCTCCACCAGCGGTAGAGGGAGGGATGGAGGTATTTAGAGATGCATTCATGTAGTGATATTCTAATATTTGTTAACAGCAGTCTATAAAATAGCAATCCTGGAGGGATGTTTTCAAAATGCGTAAAATTATCAGGAATAAAGGCAGCTTATGTTTGCTAAATAACAATACTAACATCTATTATGTTAATATGAGCTCTATAATAGTTTCGCCCCTCAGTTCATGAAGAAAAAAAATACATTATTTTTATAACATAGTAATTCCAGCAGAATTCAGCTTCAAGTCTGTGTGTGTTTAAGATTTTGTGGCAATAATGTCTGCCAGAACTGAGCACCCAAGGGAAATGAGGTTGCTGATGCAAAAATGTGCTGATTTGTATTTTTATATTTATGCACACATTTGTGAGTCATTCGTCACAGGTTTGTGTGCGTGTGTGTGTGTGTGTGTTTGGGCGGATACATCCTTGTGTGGGATGAGTGTTCGCTGCGTAGGCTTCTCACAGTATAGAAAATGCATCATCTCATTATTTGTTTTGATATTTTCCTCCCTTTTTCTTCTTTTTCTTTTTAAATATCCATCCCGCTCTTCTTGCCATCTTTCTGTTTTCTCTCCCTCTCTCTCTCATCCTTTCTCACGCCTGTCATGTCTCTCTTCTCTCTTTCTCTGGATTATACTCTATCCAATTCCTCACCGCCCCTCCCTCCCTCCCTTCTCTTTAATTCCTCCCACTCCCACCGACCTCCATCCATCCCAGCGAGGAGGTGTGTAAACATGGCTTCACGGTCATTGTTGATATGCGCGGCTCCAAGTGGGACAGCATCAAGCCGCTGCTAAAGATCCTGCAGGAGTCGTTTCCGTCCTGCATCCACGTCGCCCTCATCATTAAACCGGACAACTTCTGGCAGAAGCAGAGGACCAACTTTGGCAGCTCTAAATTTGAGTTTGAGGTGAGATGCATTAAAATAATTTTAATCTAAGTTTTGCTCTCTGGGTGTTTATCAGCTGCGTTCCTATGAAAAGTTGCAAACATGTATTTTTATCCAGTAAATTGGATGAACACATCCAAATTTTTTATTTTATTATCAGTATGTTAATTAAATGTCAGAATATGTTTTCATTGGGATTATTGAAACAGTAAATCAAATATTGGCATGTGAGACTGGCTGCATAATGAAAACTACATGTTACTCGCCACAGTATATATAATGTAATTAAATGCTTCATGGTTAAGGATAGGCTAAGCTATAGTGCCATTTTAGTGTGTTGTAACAAATTTGGAAAGAACCAAGATAAAGACAGAATGAGTACCTCAATTTTATGTGTGCCATTTTTAAAATAATGAGTTATATAACTGAAAAAAAATTGTCAACTGTTCCTCTTAATTTGCTGGCAGCCGAGACGTGATAACAGCCACTGTATCCAGCTGATCTGCTCGTTGTCGGCACATTTCATTATCATTTCCCTCTCCCTGCTGTTTTTGGCGTTCACATCACCAGCCAGCTGTCTACCAGAGGGAAAAAAATTCATCAGCAGATCACGAGGAGCATTGTTTGTGATGCTGTCAGTCATTAGTTAAAGCACACTCTCAACAAATTTAATGACACATCCACCAAAAAAGCCTTATTGTTGTGCTTGGACCATTTTTTAGGTTGAACTGACACCAGTGAAAACACCACTGCACGGATTAATCATTGGTGGTTTTCTGCTTTTAAACTTGCGAGGTGTGATTTTTAAAGCCTGTTTCCCTCAAATGCCGACTAGTCCCCCATCTGATCAGAACCTTCATCGCTATGATAATGATGATCTTGTCTTTCATAGTTGTTTCTTTGTACAGTATTCCTGTACAGTGTGTTCCCCTAATCATCTGACTGTGTGTTTGTGCATGCATGCACTGGTCTGGAGATTGCTGTGATTGCTTCCATGCACACACAGGTCCACTGTATTGCGATGACACCATATCTAGTGTTTATGAAGATTGCCAAAGTGCAAGTAGCTATCTACAAGCAGCCTGGTCAGGCCACATGGGCTTAGATTGGATTCATTGCACGTGCACTTGTGTACCTGCCTTTGTGAGACATCATGTCATTTCTGAATTCTCATTTAATTTTCCTCTGTCAAACACAATTTAGGACGGGGTGGTTTCTAATAATACAGCAGCAGAGAATGTGTGTATATTTGAAGTTAATCAAGCCTGAGTAAAATGGTCTGTTCCAGTCAGCTTTCGTACTAGCAGCAGGCTCTGAGCATGGGCGTTAGTGATTTTTGCCGTAGCACATATTTGTCCTTGTTAAAAAGAAACTGTAGAGTGTTTCTCACCTCTGTTCCCCCTGTGTTGAATAGAAACTGCAAGAAAAGAATCAGTCATTCGAAGTCTGCTGCCTTGAATATGTTTGTTGATAAATTGCGTGTTTCTGTGGGAGGAGAGACAATACCTGCCTCTCTCCCTTCAACAGAGCACAATTCAATTAACTTGAACAACAATAGCAAGAAATGGTGGTATCCATATTTTCCCTCTGCAAGTGTCTCTGAGCTTTTCTACCCAAGGACAAGCGTGTTTCGGCATTGTTTGTCCTACACAAAGCAACCTAGCTATCGTTCTCTCTCTATCCATCTCTGGCCATGTGTGTGGGGGTGTTGTGTGGAGGTGGCTTAGCAGAAACACAGAGGCACTGAAACTAAAAAGGGAGACATTTCCTTGCTGCACCTCTGAAATTGATATTGTGATAAACAGTTGTCTTGAGGATTTGATTTGCACTCATTTGAGTTTGAAAGTAGGGCGAAAAGAACAAATCAAAGAGAATTGAGAGATAGAAGTGTTTCAATATTTACTGTAATTCTGAGCTTTTTGGTCTGTGAGAGAACAGAAGATGCTCTGTAAAGTATGTTATTGTGAAACAGCCATATGCTAAATTGGCAAGATGAAGATGATAGAATGAGCTCAAACCATGTCATTGATCTATTAAATTAATAATTACATGACTTTAGCTAAAAATTGCATTTCTGCAACTCTGCTGTTGATAAGTTTCAGGCACTGGGGCTTGGTCTTGTCTCTGGAAATCAGCCAAGCAGTGCAGTTGGAGGCGAAGAGAGATTAGACGCATTTTGCACTCAATTGACGGAACTTAAAATCTAAATCTGTCTAAACCCTACTAAATCCCACTTTATTTCTTGGCTGCTTTTGAATCAAATTTCCTCACTAGACCACCATGGTGTCACTAGAGGGCCTGACGAAGGTTGTCGACCCTTCCCAACTGACGGCAGACTTTGACGGCAGCCTGGACTACAACCATGAAGAGTGGATAGAGGTAACATTGTCCACCATCACCATCCCTCAGCGTTAACAATAAGTTTATTTACCGAGTCTTGAAATCTCTGAGACTCCTAATGACTTTCAAATGTAGCAGTGCTGTACTCAACAAGCATTAAATACGCAAGAATCAAGGTATATTAATTGTATTCAAATGGGGCAGAATCAGGTATTGTTATATTCCGTCATATTCATAATTTAATGTTGTACCATCTTTTTTTTGTTGTCCAGGTGCGTGTGGCATTTGAGGAGTTCTCTGGTCACGCCACCCAGATGTTGACCCGACTTGAGGAGATGCAAGAAACAGTGTCTAGGAAAGACTTTCCCCAAGATCTGGAAGGAGCCCGGCGGATGATAGAAGAACACGCCACGCTCAAAAAGAAAGTCATAAAAGCCCCGATAGAGGAACTAGATACTGAGGGACAGAGGTAAACGCGTAGAAATACTTGTTTTGTGACCTTCTCACAAAGACTGTAACACCAATTGGATTTTTCATCTCTGTAGCTTTTAATCATGTGGTCTCTCATGTATGTTCATGTAAAAAGTGCATGTGTAGTACTTCTAGTATCCTGGTTGCCACACAAGCGGTGCCCCTGGTCTGTATGTAATAAAGCGGCTAGCATACTCCCTATAAACTACTTCATGGTTGACCTAATGGCTTCAGAGACCCTCTCCCCCAATACCTTTCCAACATTTGCTGAGGAGGTGTCTTTATCTGACCATTTTAGGAAACAGTGATTACAATAATCATCATTCACAATCACTTAAACTTAGCATGATAATGCGACATACAGTTATTAGTTATTAGTTATATAGATAATAGATTAATATTTGTTGAAAGTTTTAGGGTATGACAGGAAAAAGAAATTAATCAATTGGTGTGTTAATTTTTCTCCATAGTTACTCTGCTTACTGGTATTTAAATAGTTACACATATAGTTTGACTAACATAGTAATATAAAAACGAAGCGAAAATCATGATCTTTTTGCAAATGTTATCCAGAAGTTTTGGTGCCTAAACCTAACCAAAACAGTTCTCTGTTGTGTGGTGACAAACAAAGTGTATGTTTCACAGTTTTCCTTAGTTAACAGCACCTGCTTAATCTCATTTCTCTGCAACGTGTTGCAGGTACCATGTTGTCACACGTATCTCCAACTTTATGCCATTATTATCCAGCTGTGTGGAAGTGAAAAGGGAGTAAGGGTTGGAACACTCTTTTTACATCTCCCGAATTCACCCTAGCCATTATTAAGCATTATACTTAACACATTTTTACAGTTTACAAGAATTCAATTCCTGAAAATCGATATTATAATTATTCTGATGGGATATCCATCTATGCTAATAAAGTCAGCCTTTCTCATGTAAACAATTTCACAAAAAAACAAAATTGAATTCAGTTCAACAGTCATAGTAAATCAGGAGTGTATTTATTCCATATACAGGCTGCTCCAGCGAATACAAAGCAGTGAGTCCTTTTCCAACCGTAACGGCGGAGGCAGCAGCAGTGGTGGCAGTAGCGGCAGTAGCAGCGGTGGAATGTGTAACGCCGATACCCAGGGCCTGGTGCCACGGATCACTCAGCTGCTGGACAAACTGCACTCCACCCGACAGCACCTCCACCAGGCTTGGCACGTCCGCAAGCTGCAGCTGGATCAGTGCTTCCAGCTCCGCCTTTTTGAACAGGACGCAGAAAAGGTCAGTCGACGGAGTCATGTGATGTAATTATAATCTATAACTGGAGTTATTCATTAGTGTTTGGCAAACAACTGCCAATACAATCAAAAATTTAATTACACCCACAGAAAAGAATTGATTTATTCTTTGTAAGGCTCATAAATGCTTGTCCTTTTTATTTGAGTAATCCAAAATTTATTTCACAAATAAAATGCAGGGTGAAAATGAATGGCTTTACCCCCCATTACATCCTAGAATAGCAGACTGGGAGATGGAGGATAGCTCTTGCAGGCAGTAGGCCACCTACTCTGGCTGCCACCCTGACAGATCAGGTGATGACAGCTGCAGCACAAAATAGAAACAGACAGGTCGAGGCATACTGAGATCCACATTTGAGTGAGTGGAATAAAACAGCAGTTGCAGCAATGGAGCGAACTGCAGTCTTGAATGCACTGCAGTAGTAGGAGCTTGTTGCTAGGACACCATAGGCCACAAGTTGTTCTCTTGGAAAGCCTGAGAGGGTACTCTTGATAGAGGCAGTCCATTTCTCTGTGTCCTGGCCTGGAAAGATGACAAGTAACCACACAATGCAGCAGAACACTAACACCCTCTGGTCTACCCACAGCAGCTCAGTGCCAGCTGTTTGATTTTACCTAATCTCACAGTGATCTGTGCAAATGGTACATGTTTTAAAGTGGATGGTTGACAGTTATTTGTCTCTGCGACTGTTCTGACATTCTCTCCCAGATGTTCGACTGGATAATGCACAACAAGGGTTTGTTCCTGGCAGGCTACACAGAGATCGGCAACAACCACCCCCACGCCATGGAGCTGCAAACCCAGCATAACCATTTCGCTATGAACTGCATGGTAAGACACATACACCGCTGCGCTGATCCACAGCTGGAGAGAATGCTTTTCCGCCCACATGGACTATCAAGTCAGTGCCCTGCACTGTATAATCATATAGTTATTGCACTTAGTGCCAAACTCTAGCACTGTGTTTGAGTGTTTGAAGGAGCCTTTGCTTGAGTGCGCTTGCATTTTGCTGGATGTTCGCAGCACTACAACCAGGTATTGAGTTATTGTATTCTTTAGCCACAGTGATCCTTATGTAACCCTTATGAAGCTGTTGAGATGAGGAAACAATCTATTCACCGCAGTTTCTGTCCTTAAGGGGAAGTCATGCTGATAATTTGAAAGCACTGGACTCAGTATCTACTCCTAGTATTCTTGCCACTCAGTCTAGTCTTTGCTCAAGCCTCTCCTAGTCTCCTCAGTCTTTTCATCTCACCCAATTCCTGGTGCTAATTCTTGCCACAGCTCCTCTGTTCATTTGTGTTTTTCCTTCTGTTCCTGTCCTGCCGTGCAGAACGTGTACGTGAACATCAACCGCATCATGTCAGTGGGCAACCGGCTGCTGGAGTCAGGCCACTATGCCTCCCAGCAGATCAAGCAGATCTCAGGCCAGCTGGAGAAGGAATGGAAGGCCTTCGCAGCGGCGCTGGATGAACGCAGCACGCTGTTGGAGATGTCGGCCAGCTTCCACCAGAAATGTGACCAAGTGAGTTAATAGCAAATTTGCTAACACAGGTTGTGAGCTGAAAGAAGATTGTTCTAGTGAATATTTTGTATATTTATTAATCTTGAAGTTCACAAAATTGTGGGGAAAAAAAACATCCTGTTCCAGAGCCATGGGTGTTGATTTAAGATTTCTTTTTTAAAACTTTTTTAAATTGATATTCAGTTTCTATTGAGTTAACCAAAAAGTATTGGAAGTTTTTAGATTTAGAAGGCTGGAACCAATGAATATTTGGCATTTCCCTTGAAAATAATGACTGCAATGATAGATCAGTAACCATACGAATGACTAATCATTTGTTTTAGATCTACACAGAACTGTTTATCTGATAGAAAATAATAATTGCCAGCCCTTGAAGTCTTGATACAAGACATTTGGTAAATTATATTTGCAGAGGAACTGATGTCTTTTTCCATATTAAACAAAATTAATCAAATCTTCTACAGGGCTGCAGAAACAGTTTATTTTTTAGACAATTTGAAAATACTAAACACTAATCAATTAAGGTTCAAGAATAAAATTCAGGATAGTTGATTGTTGATTGATTTTCCCATCCTGTTTCTTGGGTTTGTATTGCTCTATTGATTTGACATTTAACATAGAAGTACCTCAATATTTTGGGAAGTGCACATATTCTCTAAAAGAAATTCAGAAACAGGACATGCATTCTCATGCCTGTACATTGAATAACCTTGGAGTGTTTAGTAGGAAGCAACTGGACTTCTTATCTTGTTTGAAGACATTTCGCCTCTCATCCGAAAGGCTTCTTCAGTTCTGAGGGTCAATGCGGGAAACCCAGGTATTTAACCCAGAGTGGGTGGAGGCAATCACAAAAAATGAGTACGTGGTCGAAAGCACCCAGCTTGGGGGGCGATCCTCTGGCTAGGCATCATGTGAGTAGTTAAGGTCACATGAACCCAGGTGTGAATGAGGGTTAAACCGCCTGGGGAGGGCTCCCAAGACAGCGTTGTAGGTTGCAGACAAGTGGTGTCTTAGTCCACCTCCCCTGTTTAGAGAAGGTTTCTCCAAGTGGACATAGGTGGCCTCTTTTACTCCTGTTTCAAACCATCTGTCTTCTCTGTCCAGAACGTGGACATTGGAGTCCTCAAAGGAGTGACCTTTCTCCTTAAGATGCAGATGTATAGCTTTCAATCACGTCCTCAGTTTGGTGAGCGCCTCCACCCACTCTGGGTTAAATACCTGGGTTTTCCGCATTGACCCTCAGAACTGAAGAAGCCTTTCGGATGAGAGGCGAAACGTCTTCAAACAAGATGATAAGTCCAGTTGCTTCCTACTAAACACTCCAAAATTAAGATGACCTGGATGACTGAGAACCTTCACAGACGTGTACATTGAATACAACACTAAAGCTTTCAGACAAGTAAGCTAGCTTGGCCTCTTTTGGGGATAGAAATAGAAATGTTCCTCTGTGCATGTAAATCTGGTCAATTAACACATTATATCACACGTTTGTTTAATTTTCATATTTATGTAACTTGGAAGATGCTGAGGTGTTGGTCTGCACTGTCTTAATGTATGCACATGGGTACCAATGAGCACACCTTCTGGGTGATAAAAATGCCCATTTGGCTTTGTTAAATCTAAAAAGCCTAATATATACATTGCATTATCATATATTTACATACACAATGTAGAATATAAGTAAAATATTTATATTGTCTGCTGTTATTTCTGTCTGTGTTCATTAGCTGGACTAGTATGGAATGATTAATGGCGTGAAACAGTGCGCACACAAGCAGAATCCCAAATGGGGAACATGAGTGGTGCAACTTCTGTGACCTTGAATATTACAGTCACTAGACAAGGCTTTCATGTTAGTAAGCTGACATAGAAACAGACTTTGTTTCTGTAGGTTCCACTCCAACCTTTTGTCCTCTACATATATGGAGAAGCTTATTTTAAATCTTTATTTTACTTGCGTATATTAATGCAACTATTTGTAGTAATGAAATCACTTACCCGTTCTTAGAAGTCACAGAGGCCGGTAAACAGCGGCCTCATCTATAAGATCTAAAAGATCTAAAATTCTTCAGAGCCCATAACCATATAAAAGGACATTTCAGTATGTTTAAGCTCAGTAGAAAACACTCCTCAGGCAATCTCATATGCACTCTGAGTAGCATATGTCATCCCGCGGAATAGCGGAAACACAAAGAGGTGTAAGAGACTGCCTTTTGCCGTTTCTCGTGTACAAAGTTTTAAATCCGTGTGGCAAATTGTAATTCTTCCCGTGCAGTACATGAGTAACGTGGACTCGTGGTGTAAGGCATGTGGCGAGGTGGATTTGCCCTCTGAACTACAAGACCTTGAAGATGCCATTCATCACCACCAAGGCCTGTCCGAGCACATCACTGCGGCCTACTCTGAGGTGACATCACACTTCATCTACGCTGATGATGTACTAAACCAATAAGCTGTATCAAGTTCATGCAGTAAAAAATGAGAACTTCTATCATTAAATTGCTGAAAGATAAACTATCACAGTTTAAGAATGAATCCTGATCAGGCCTACTGTGTTATGATATAGTTCACATTAAAATAACATCTGTATGAGTGTATGTATATTCAGTTAGCTGTTTTTCCTCTGGATGGTGTTTGTATAAATAAATGTCTGGATGTTTTTATAAGTCAAATGCAGATCAAGGTATACTGTTCATTTCCCTCTATTAATTTTTTGATGAATTTGTTCGAGATTTCTAGGTTTAAAAAATAACAACAGCCTCTTTTCTGTCACTCAGGTGAGCCAAGATGGCAAAGCCCTGTTGGATAAACTGCAGCGACCTTTGACCCCAGGTAGTGCTGATTCACTGACAGCATCAGCAAATTATTCCAAGGCAGTGCACCACGTCCTGGACATCATCCATGAGGTGCTGCATCACCAGAGACAGTTGGAAAACATCTGGCAGCACCGCAAAGTGCGGCTACACCAACGGCTACAGCTCTGCGTCTTTCAGCAAGATGTTCAACAGGTAAGTTCATTGTTTTTTGATTTTTTTACAAGTGCATATTTTTTCATTTTATTTGGTCTTTCTTCCACCACATTTGTTGCCTTTTTTCAGCATAGTATGAGAGGGTTAGACAGTAATTTGAAAATAACAGGGTAGTGTACTGGTTAGAAAATTTTTTACTTGTAATAGAGGGGTTCGATCCCAACAGCAGTCATGTTTCCTATCAGAATGTCAATGGGCAAGTTGCTGAGACCTTGCATCTGCACTCATCATGTGACACAGTGGAAAGGAACGTTGGATAAAATCTTGAAATGTAAATATTCTTTGCAGGATAAAGGTTTGAAAAACAAGCACAGTGCTCAACATAATCAAATAGTCCAATTTAATAATTCCCATGCATACTGACCAAAAATAATGGGTATTCCTGAGTGCGTTGACGTGGTAACTGTTGCTATGGCAACTGAACTGGGTCATTTGTCCATGCAGATGCTGTTCATCCGTTAAGTCTTTAAAGGACACAGGGCAGGGAGAGGAGCATGAAAAGAAAAGGATCAGTACAACACCTCGTACAATAATGCTCATGTTTTTGTTTTTTTTTGTTCCTCTGCTTTTACACTCTCTTTCTCATTACATCAACACTCATGACCCATCTACCATCTCACAGTGCCGCCTTGTGGTAGGTTTCCTAATGTCTTTCTCACTTTTATAGTCATACCGTTTCTGTGCATAGGTGCTGGACTGGATAGAAAACCACGGCGAGGCTTTTCTCAGCAAACACACAGGTGTAGGAAAGTCCCTCCATCGAGCCCGAGCTCTGCAGAAACGGCACGAGGACTTTGAGGAAGTTGCACAGGTAGCTTCTGTACCTTGTACTCACTGGGTGGATAATTTTATGTTCTCATGTAAAAACAAGTAGTAGTAGTTGCCATTGACTGTTGGCAACCACTTTAAAGAGCTGCAAGAGGGCATTTGTTAAAATCTGTCATTTTATGTGTTCCTTTATTTGTCATGTTATATTTTTAGGCAACTAAATTTAAAATTTGACTTTTAAAAGAGAAATACTTATTTCAATTTTATTATTTTAAGAAAAGTCAACTTGATCATTTGACTAGCTAAACTGCTTGCTCTTGTCAGCAAACTTTTGCTAGATACTGCTGTATAGCATCACTGAGCAAGTTCAGTTACTCATTTATGCTACTGTTCTAGTAGTTTTTAGCATCTAACCATTTAGAATAAAAACTTAAAATTTCTACATGTGGATGCAACTGTTTCTGTTCTAGAAAACATACATAGTCTCTGTAGACTTAGTTCAGCTGAGTTGTCCCTAAAATCAAAGCAATACCTTTTTTTTTCAAGTGTAAAAACTGACAATATCGTGTAGACTTATATACCAGAATAGCAGTTCCAAGCTCTCATCTTAAACCAGAAAATATGAATATCATCCTTCTGATTTCCCACCCTAATGTAGCCATTTTTTTTAATCTGTAGCATCTCTCTTCCTCTTTCTGTCACCCACCTAATCTGTGTCTCTATTTCCTCTCACTAGTTATCTGCAGTTCTTGTCAGTGTGCACCTCCCCTGCGTGTTCCGTTTGACATTTACTTTCTGCCTTTTTTCTTCTCTTCTCTGTTTGTGTTCAAAATATGTTTTATTGACTACTTGCATTATATCTTGCATTATATCGTTGTCCTGGGTTGATCCACCTTGCTCTCTCTCCATCCCTGGCCTCGCGTAGAACACGTATACCAATGCCGACAAGCTGCTTGAGGCAGCTGAACAGCTGGCCCAAACGGGAGAGTGCGACCCAGAGGAGATCTACCAGGCCGCCCACCAGCTCGAAGACAGAATCCAAGACTTTGTTCGCCGTGTGGAGCAGCGCAAAGTCTTGCTGGACATGTCTGTCTCCTTCCACACACACGTCAAAGAGGTAGGCAGCAGTGCTGAAGAGGATGGTGGGCTGTGTGTTTGTGTGGATGAGAGCTTTTATAAGATAGAAATGCCTGTATGTTGGACATTATTTAATTTCAGGATGTTTTTCACCTCCGTCTTATAAAACAAGATAGATGGGGATAAACTTTGCATTTGGATTAAGTGAATATTAGGGATAACCTTGACCATTTAAGATCAGGAACTGTCACTAAGAGGCTTTCATAATTGCATAAGAAATGACCATTTTTAGAGGTGACAATCATTGTGATCTTCAAAGTCCATCAGACATTGTTTTTGACATTTCACAAACCAGTTTACCTCAATATTTTGTATCATAGTGTAAAAACACTGGGGTAAAATGCATATATGTCCTACTCATGTCTTCCTCTAGCTGTGGACATGGCTTGAGGACCTCCAGAAGGAGCTGCTGGACGACGTCTATGCTGAATCAGTGGAAGCCGTACAAGATCTAATCAAACGCTTTGGGCAGCAGCAGCAGACCACACTACAGGTCACCGTCAACGTCATCAAGGAGGGCGAGGATCTCATCCAGCAGCTCCGGTAGTGATTAATGTACCCAACTGACAAATAAAACCAGATGAGGTTAAAATTATGCATTTACCTATTTTGAAACAGTAATAAAAGACAATGTTATAATAACTCTTTTAACCTTTCAATTAAGTTTTTTGAAATTTTATGGTACTGAAAATAAATACCAATGATTATTTGTTTTAACTGTATGTATTGATATAGTTTCTACTG
This sequence comes from Mola mola, assembly GCA_001698575.1. Lineage (NCBI taxonomy): Eukaryota > Metazoa > Chordata > Actinopteri > Tetraodontiformes > Molidae > Mola > Mola mola. The sequence goes on along the minus strand of KV751379.1, from coordinate 727,780 downwards.
AACTAAATCCAAACCGACAATTTAGCAGGAATCACAAATGAAACAAAACTAAAAATTGCTCTTCTGACAAGTGATCTGAAACCAGCCTAAATTTCACCTTCAGTATGAATCCAAAGTCCAATGCAGTCAAACTCATTGATTTGCAAATTATTACTATAGTGGTATAACCAATAATCTGATGCCAGGCAATACTTTACATCTCTCATTAATAGAAAGAAGTCAGCTGCCATAATAAAAACTAAGATAATGGTGCACCTGCTATACCTAAGAATGGATCAAGTAACCCTCTAAGCCATTAGAAATGTAAAATACTAAATGGAAAAACAGGCTGTTCTTACATAACGTTTTTTTTCTCTCTCTCTCAAAGCTCTGGCAGGGTAATTTGTGTAAATATGTTACAAAATAGTCTATCGTTGTAATTTTGAGAAGACAGCAGCAAGTCAAAAAAGAAAGCTGAGAGGAAGGGATGAGGTGTTGGAGAGGTGGATTCAGTTGACCGTCATTCTCCAACTCTGTTTTTACATAGAAAATGTTCCAGTCCTTCTTCATCTACCTCCTTTGTTGTCTCTTTTTCTCCACCATTTTCTCTCTTTTCTCCACAATGAGTTCTTACATAAGTCTGCCACACAATTAGTCACACGCTCATGAAGACACTTTCCCCAAGAGGCCACTTTAACTCTGCACTTATTTTTGTGCATGTGTGAGAGAGACTCTACTGCACATATGCACACGTGCTGTCATTTAATGTGTAATTGAGTATAGGAGAGCATATGTCACACTGGTTGATCAACCTTGTAGCCAATCACATCCTGTGTGACCCCAATGTCTTTGCTCACGTTTGCTTGTTTGTAATTCACTTGTGTCTGTGTGTTGACGCTTCATGCAGGTCTGCATCTGTCAGATCGATGAATCCGAATCTGTATGACATGCTTCACTCTCTACCTCTCATTTCAACTCTGAAGGCTCAGTCTACATTTTGTGTAGTATTTGTAATTTAGATTATTAATGTCATAGTAATAGTAACCAATGTGGCCTCAAAATGTCAGCACTGAAGTGTTGGTGGCGGGTCCTGTGAGTTCTGTGGCTTACAATGTGGGCCTACTGTGGATGGAAGTTGTTTAGGCATGTCAGATCGAATTGGGATCTTGGGAATTTTGAGGTCCGTCAACCCTTTGAGCTCTTCATCGCTGCTAATATTACATGGTTCTAGAGTAGGTTTTGTGGTATGGCAGGCTTGACTGTCCTGCTCAGGGAAACCCTGTTGCTATGAGTGGGTTGACTTTGTCAAACACTGTGAAACACCGTTTGGATGTATTTTATCGGTCAAATAACGTCCTGTGAATGCCAGGACCCAGTGTTTTCCACTACAACATTGCACTGTAGTGAAATGACCAACTTTATTCACATCAACTGTCAGTGATGTTAATGTTATGGCTGATTAGTATATGTTTGTATGTGAAAGGGTTGAGTGATCAGTCTATTTAATTTGCAGTCACAAGCCATAATTTTTATTCTCAGTTGTTAGCCGTGTAGCTAAACATAAAATACCTGATAATATATTACCTTTTCCCCCAAAATAGAACAGCGTATTGTTGGAAAAAATGTTCTCCTTTAGAACCAGTTCCTTGTCTGCCATGCCTTGAGATATAATTGCCATTGCATTATTTACTATATAATCCCAGAGAAAGAGCTGCATGACGTTACTTGTCCAGTCAGCATTGCAGACTAGCTGGTTCCTGTAGATGTGCTAGTCAGTGAAATGTGAAATTTGAAGGCACAATTAAGATAACATAAAATACCGTGATTTGTACAAATTGTCTTAAAAGTCAATTGTGAATACACTGAAAAAAACAATCGAAAATGTATATGAATATATATTAAAGAGTATGTAAGGGTATACTTTTGTTTTTTTTCCTTTAATGTCAGATGTGAGGTAGTAGATAGTAATGTAATGTGCAAGATTTAAACAACACAGAAGAGAACAAGAAAATTAAGAGAAATTCTAACATTAAAAGCAAAAATTAGTTAGATTTTAAAGTTCTCTCTTGAAATTGAAACACTTAAGATAAATTTGCTTTCGACTATTTAATCAACTGAACACATCTCACTGTAAATTACAATAATCTACAATATTAATACAATTATCTACTGCAGGGAGCTAAATTTGCTCTGTGTATTTCTGTTGCAGGGACTCAGCCCTCTCGAGCAACAAGACCCCCCACAACAGCTCCATCAACCACATCGAAAGCGTCCTGCAGCAACTGGATGAGGCCCAAGCTCAAATGGAGGAACTTTTCCAGGAGAGAAAGATCAAACTAGATCTCTTTCTGCAGCTCCGTATCTTCGAGAGAGACGCCATTGATGTGAGTCTGCTCGAGAGGAAGAGAGAGGTTCACACATTCTTAGTTTGTGACAAGCTTGATCCAAGGAAACTTAATGGCTTCTCGTTGATGGCCAATAAATACCAAAGGTGTATGCAGCCTCTGAAAAGATGAATCTCATTGTCCTCCCTTAGATCATCTCTGACCTGGAGTCATGGAATGAGGAGCTGACAGGCCAAATGAATGATTTTGACACAGAGGACCTGACACTCGCCGAGCAGAGGCTGCAACACCATGCTGATAAGGCCCTGACCATGAACAACCTCACTTTCGATGTCATCCATCAGGGACAGGAGCTGCTACAGTACGTGAATGAAGTCCAGGCATCTGGTGAGTGTATTACCCAGACTTATTCTTTGTAAGGACAGACATGTATTTTCTAATCAGTTCATTCATTGCCTTTCTTTTTGACTGTCAGCCTGCTGCTGCCTCACATCAGTCCTCATTCAGCTGAGGGTTAAACACATTTTACAGCTCATTTTCCCTGTTGCTGCGCAGATTTCTGTGTTGGCTACATTAGTGTTAATATTGATACTGTGTAGGTGTCACGGGTCAGAATCAGTCAGTGTTTGTGATGAGAGGCACCCACTCACATACCATAATAACTCACCTGTGATCTCTCATGCTAATAGGTGCTCTCTAGAACTGCACAAAGAATGGTTACATCACGTCACGTGTATTTAAACATGCTGATAATTTTCATCAGAATATGGATAAATATGCTTAATAAAACAAATACAAATGTGTGTAATAATTAAAACTATCTCCATCGAAAGCATTACTAGTTAATTTTGAGCCTTGGCAGGCAGACTCAAAAAGAACTGTAGCTACCATGGATAAAGATCTACCATGTCAATCCATAGCTAATGTCAGTGTGTCTTGCTCCCAGGCGTGGAGCTGCTGTGTGACCGCGATGTTGATATGGCTACACGGGTTCAGGACCTGCTGGAGTTTCTCCATGAGAAGCAGCAGGAACTGGACTTGGCAGCCGAGCAGCACCGCCGGCACCTGGAGCAGTGTGTCCAGCTGAGACACCTGCAGGCGGAAGTCAAACAGGTTAGAGACAAACACATTAAGGCAAAATCTTTGCAACTTCAGTGTGATGGGATATTTGCAAATTAGCTGCAGTGGGTTGGAGAATTGTATTAATTCTTTTCTCAGGTTCTGGGTTGGATTCGTAATGGCGAGTCAATGCTGAACGCTGGTCTGATAACAGCCAGCTCCCTGCAAGAAGCTGAACAACTGCAGAGAGAACATGAACAGTTCCAACATGCCATTGAAGTGAGCTACTGTTCATTTATCTGCTCACTTTGTTTTTCCATTGTGTTTTATATTTAAAGTCTGAAGTTTTATTTTTACTTAAGTTAATTATTTAATTAATAGCTCATTATTTTGGTCATTCTAACTCCGTCCTTTCTCTCC
>KV751379.1:685940-709656 GCA_001698575.1 Mola mola | reverse complement strand
TTAAATTGAGTTTATATTTTCTTACAAAATTATTTCTTCTGTTTTAGGATTTCCTGAAACACTCTAAAAAGGCTGGACTGGAGTCTGTGGAGCTGGAGGTGAGACAATAAATTTCTTTCATTTAAACTCAAGACAAGTGTGTGCACCATACTTATCAACCAATTTGTCCATTTATGACTCCTTCAGAGAGCACTGGAGGTCATGTGCATCGTGCCGAAAAGGTGTAACGATATGATGAATGTCGGCCGCTTGCAGGGATTTGACGTGAGTAATCACATTAATGAAAGCAACACTACACTTGAGAGTGCATTCTGCGCAGCCTGTTTCCTTATTCCTTCCATCTGGTTCATCTTCAGGGGAAGATTGTGGCTCAGGGCCGCCTGTTGCTCCAGGACACGTTCTTGGTGTCTGACCCAGAGGGAGGGCTGCTCGGCCGTATGAAGGAGAGGAGAGTCTTCCTCTTTGAGCAACTGGTCATCTTTAGCGAGCCCCTTGACAAGAAGAAAGGCTTCTCCTTGCCCGGCTTCCTCTACAAAAACAGCATCAAGGTAACAGACAAAAAGAGGGCCAGGGATGTGCACACTGACAGAGAAGGTCGTGGGAATGATGATATACTGTATATGTGAGTCTGTTCAGAGGTTTGCAGCCCCCCCTGGTGGAGAAATTGAAGCCTGTGAAAAACAAATCATTGTATTTGAATATATACACTTGAAATTACCTGCAAATGTAGATTAACTGCTATTTTTTTTACCTTTACTGACTTTAGAGTCAACACAACTGTCATTCTTTAATTTAGAAAAACTTAAATATGAATCATTGGAAAAAGGATGCTACTATAATTCATTAACACAATAATTAAAGCTCAGTGTTTACCTAGAACCTGCTGGGAGTTATAACGAGACCCCCTTCCTCTCTTTTGTGCTCTGTAGGTCAGCTGTTTGGGTCTGGAGGAGAATGTGGAAAGTGATCCCTGTAAGTTCATTCTTACTTCTCGGTCGACCAACGGTACTGTGGAGTCCTTTGTGCTTCATTCCACACATCCAGGAGTGCGTGAGGTCTGGACCCTTCAGATCAGCCAGATATTGGAGAACCAACGCAACTTCCTCAATGGTAGGTACACTCATGAAAGGAACTTTCTTCTTCATGGATTGGATGTAACAATTCACTCAACTCACAATGCCATGTGATTTATGACACTGGGCTGACAATATCACTTTCTCACCTTTTTTGTACATAACGAAATTAAAAACAAATTATTACAAATTCCTTAGTTTCACAGGGACAAAAATGCAAACTTACTGCTTATCATTTCTCTATTAACTTAAACAATCCCTTGTTTTTTCAGAGGTAAAGTATAAACTATTAACATTGCCTCTTGGTAAAAGTGAAACTGAATCATACTTTGTCCCTAAAAACCCAGATCTTTCGACTTTCACAGTCTCCCCTGCTGTCTTTGGTCAGTCACCCGGCCTTGCTTGTTCCCTGGATGGCTAGGAGGCCAGGCCTTGAAACTGGAAGTAAAAATGCTTAAAGCACCAAGTTTAAGCGCTGAAGGAAGTGCTGTAGTGCCCTCTGCTGTTTAAAGAGAAAAACGATCATTTGACAACTCAACTATTTGAATCATTATGTGTTTGTATTTATTTTAACTGCCTCACTATGTATCATCACATGCCTGTCCTCATGGCCACTTTGGTCTATTTTGTACTGTATCACAGCTCTGACCTCACCAATAGAGTATCAGAGGAACCATGTGGGGGCGAGCGGCGGGTCATGTGTGGCCAGCATGGCAGCTCCAGCTGGAGGCAGCAGTAGCTCAGGTATGACCACTGGAGTTGCAGCTGGAAACACCCAGAGTAGTGCCATTCCTTCAGGGCCCCAGGGTGGATCTCGTCGGCCGTCCAGGATCCCTCAGCCCTCTCGTCTGCCCCAGCCCCTACGCCACCACCCTGGGGCCGAACCAGAAGGCCCCAATAAGATGTCAGGTATGGAACTTCTGTCTGTTTTTGTAAAATATTTTGTATCTCAAACAAAAGATGTGACTGAAGAACGAATTTGGTTCATTTACGGTCCAGGTTCGGCCCCTTGTCCTGTCACTCCTTCCTTGCTCCCTCCAGGGGCTAGCCCGCAGGGCAAGCGCCCCATCCAGACGCCAGACGACCAAGCACAGACCCCCAATCCCCGTGCCATGGTTGGGCCCTTGCCCTCTACACCCACTTCCAAATCACGGCCAGCAGCCATGTCCTCTATGGCCCCGCCCCTGACCACTCCTGCCCTTGGCAAGGACGGCCTGCCCCCTCCGCCTCCCAGCCCAGGCCAGAAGCCCGGATCTGGATTCTGGAGCTCAATGCCGGGCTCTCCGGCCAGCCGGCCTGGCTCATTCACCTTCCCAGGGGAGGCGGGAGAGAGTCTGGTCCGTCAGAACTCAAACCAGATCCAGACTGGCTCTGGATCTGGGAACCAAACCCACAGACACTCCACGCACAGCAAGGAGGCGGACCGCATGAGTACGTGCTCGTCAGCCAGCGAGCAGTCCATCCAGAGCAACGGGGTAAGACTACTAGCTGCTGTAGTGTTGCTCCGACTAACACCGAAGCAGAGGGAAGCCTGGTCTGTCCTGTCTGTCTCCTGTCCTGCTACAGCCAGCTCTACTAATCTGTCCCCTACTACACCTCTCTGACAACCTTCACTGCTCTCCAGCATCACCTTCTCTAGCTGGTCTCAGAACCTCAGCGAGCTCTTCAGTGATCTGCTTTCAAGGCCATCTCTAGATTTCTGAACTCTGACAGGCTTATACTAACATCTGACTTCCTCCTGGCTGTCCTTCACATCCTGCTGTCTTCATGGTGTCTTACTGAAATGTTCTTCTCCTGCAACTAACCTCTGACGTTTTGTGGTCCATCCACAAACGTACTCGAAAGAGATCCTTTCATTCAGTCTAACCTTCCTCCTTTCGTCTTTGCCTGGAGCTGCAAAGACGAGTGAAATGGAATTCTTCATCTTAATCCTTCCTTTTGTCATCCACTTCTGTTTCTTTCAAGAAGACAATAATGGATTGCTGCTTATTATTCTTTTACACTCTTCACTCTAAATTTTTTCTGAAGACGTGGTCTGTAATCAGACATTTTTCCAGTGTTTGTCCTCTACTTCAACTTTCTCTCACCAAAAGTATCGGATTTAAGGATTCTTCCTTTTTTTTTTTTTTTTAAATCAATGATCATAGTAGCAACTTAAAAATCTGTCCGAGTCAACTTTAACATCAAAGCTGATTTGTACACAAAGTCTGGTCAGCATGTGTGTAATTTAAGATTCTCATGCCTGCCTCCCCTCTCTGTGCTGCAGAGTGAAAGTAGCAGCAGCAGTAGCGTGTCCACCATGTTGGTGACCCAGGACTACATGGCGGTGAAGGAGGATGAGATCAGCGTCGTTCAGGGCGAAGTGGTCCAGATCTTGGCCAGCAACCAGCAAAACATGTTCCTGGTGTTCAGAGCGGCGACCGACCAGGGCCCCGCTGCAGAGGGCTGGATCCCCGGGTTTGTGCTGGGACACACCTCAGCCATCATCCCCGATTGCCCCGAGGTTCCCATGAAGTAAGTTGCAACAAGAATAAATCATTGTAACAACGGGTCAAAGAATGGGCTAGCATATGATGTAAATTTGCAATTCTAGTTTTATCGTAAATTTTGAATACAATTTCAGTACACACTGCCCATCCAAAAAAAAGCCATACGCTCTAATATTTTGTTGGAGTGCCTTTAGCTTTCATTGCGACACGCATTCGCCATGGTTCACCTTTGTCCTTCCAGGTTTCAACAATGCATTGGGACAGTTCTTAACCCAATTTTAGTAGTTTCAGCGTTCCCTTTTCCTTAGTTGATTTAATATCTTTATTTCTTTATTATTGTTTGTGTAATTTGTTTTTAACCGTGTTACCATCAAAAATGACCTCTATGTTTGGAAAAAGTGGTTAAATTTGAAAAAAGACACGAAATCTTTCTTGCTTGATCTGATGAAAATGAAAAAAAAAGCAGGACATTACAACACTTATGCATATCCACAAAATAAAAAATTCACCATCAAAATAGACTTCTCAGGCTTATCGCCCAGGCCTATTTTTTAGCTTTCTATCCCTAATGTCTCAATAGAACTCACCCTCTCACTTGCTTGTTTAGTTAAACGCCTGGATGTAATGGGTTTTGTTGTCCCAGTAGGAAGTCTTCCTCCTGGCACACGTCCCTGCGCATCCGCAAGAAGTCTGAAAAGAAGAAGGAGGAGACAAAGAAAGAGACCAAGCTTGAAAATGGTTACAGAAAGTCCAGAGAAGGCCCGGCCAATAAGGTTTCTGTAAAGGTGAGGCTATTCTGAGGACCCTGAAGTGCTGCTATTAAGTCAAGCTTCTGCTCTATGTTTAGCTCTGACATGGTTTCTTCTCTTTTCAGCTTCTAAATCCAAACTACATCTATGATGGTAAGTGGTCAATTCTGGAATAAATTTGTTATCAAAGGGCTTATGACAGCTCAGTAATTAAGCTCGGACATCTTCCTTTCAGTTCCCCCGGAGTTCCTGGTGCCGCTGAGCGACGTCACGTGTGATAGCGGAGAGAGCGTCACCCTCAGGTGTAAAGTGTGCGGTCGGCCACGGGCCGCTGTCACCTGGAGGGGACCCAACCAGAGCCACCTCACCAACAACGGACGCTTCAGCATCGCCTACAGGTAAACAAACAGTCTGCGTACGGCTGTGTTCAGCTATCTGCTGCAGAAGTTGAACGTTGAAATCTAAAACCTACGTGTTTATTTGTAGTGATACAGGTGAAGCGACGTTGCGAATAATTGGTGTGTCCGCTGAGGACGACGGCGTTTATACTTGCGTTGCCACGAACGAGCTGGGCAGCACAATGTCGTCAGCCAGCCTTAGAGTGTTAGGTAAGAGAGCAACAACCCCTCAGCAGAACCCCCTGGAGAGCTGTGGACACGAACTGACTGTCTCTGTTGTCGTGTGTCTCAGCTGTGTCCACTGACGGGATCAGAGTGAGCTGGAAGGACAACTTCGACTCTCACTACACCGAAGTGGTTGAACTGGGCAGGTAAAATCCGGCTTTTGTTGCGATTCCAATGTTTGAATGTCGTATGGGGGGGGGTCACCTGACTCAGATAGATTTAAAAAACTGTGACAGTGAAAGCTGATTTGGGAACAAACTGACCTCTGAACGTCAGCCGTCTCTTCTCTCTTCAGGGGTCGTTTTTCTGTCGTCAAGCGCTGCGACCAGCGGGGCACCAAACGCACGGTGGCGGTCAAACATGTGAACAAGAAGCTGATGAGGAGGGACCGTGTGACTCAGGAGCTCACTCTGCTCCAGAGACTCCAGCACACCCACATAGTCAGCCTGATAGACACGTACGAGACCCCCAGCAGCTACGCCCTCGTGCTGGAGATGTGAGTACGACCAAAGGAAACCGCATTTAATCCGATTGGACTGAAAACGACAAATCTTCTGTAATCAGATATTTCAAATGTGCACTTTGGCATTTTTAATGCATGAAGACTTTCACATTTTGCTTTTCATGCCTGCGGTTTGTCTAAATCAATTGGTTGTCGTATAACTAGAAATATTAATAGTTTTTTGTCTCGTGGTTGTGAACACCTCAAATAAAACGTTGTATTTAATATTTCTGGTTTTAATATATTTTTTTAAAAGAAAACAAAAAGTGATTCATTCGTCTGGGACTTCAGGCTCTCCAGGTCCATCATGTTGATAAAACTGGAAGTAGTAACACTGCAGGCAAAGCCAGTGGAACTAGTCTGGTATTACTGTACTAATAGCATTAGCTCATTAGCTCGCACAGCTTTGATCAATGTTGCATTTTATGTTTCAGGGCCGATCAAGGTCGTCTGCTGGACTACATTGTCAGCTGGGGGAATCTGACGGAGGAGAAAGTGGCCTGCTACCTCCGGGATGTTTTAGAAGCTTTACAATACCTACATAACTGCAGAATCGTTCATCTGGACATAAAAGTGAGGACTTTCCACCTTAATGTTGTTTTTTTATATTCTACATAGTCACACAGTGCACTAGTATGTCACTGATCGGAGTGTGAAACATCTGTTTCTTTGTGCCAGGAATGAATGACAAAAACAAAAAAACAATAATATACTACCAAGGTTGTGTTTGTTTTTAACATAATACAGTTGCAGTATAATCAAAAATGTGTCAAGAGAGGTCAAGAAAATCAAGGCTTCTACGGTGGACATTCCTTCTCTAAAAACCAACAATTTGTGTTTCTTTAGTCGTACTTTTTGTGCACATTTGTACTTTAGTTATCCTCCCTTTGCTGTCTTTACGCTAAGCTAAACGCACTGACCGCCGGACGCAGGCCTACAGCAGTAATAACTGAAATAATTTGCATGGTCTGAAACTTGTAAGGCTTTTAACATATATACAGTAAAAAAAAAAAAAAAAAAGGTCAACTGTTGAAAATGGACCCTTGGACCTCTCAGCCTTGATGTGATGTGGGACTGAAGGCTGTGTTTGTATGTCAGACTAACAGTGACACTTCTCTCTCCCAGCCTGAGAACCTGCTGGTGGCCCACAGCTCCGGTAGCCAGCCCGTGGTCAAGCTCACAGACTTTGGGGACGCGGTCCAGCTCAACAGTTCCCACTACTGTCACACTCTGCTGGGCAGCCCGGAGTTTGCTCCCCCAGAGCTGGTCCTCGGAGAGCCGGTGTCGCTGACCTGTGACCTATGGAGCCTGGGCGTGGTGACCTACGTGCTGCTGAGCGGTGCCTCCCCCTTCCTGGACGAGAGCGCGGAGGAGACCTGCCTGAACATCTGCCGGCTCGATTTCAGCTTCCCCAGGGACTACTTCCAGGGTGTCAGCCAGGCGGCCCGGGACTTCATCTGCCTGCTCCTGAGGACCGACCCGGGCCAGAGGCCCGTGGCCGGGCTATGCCTCCAGGAGACGTGGCTGCAGGCCAGGCCGGCTGATGGCCGGGCCAGAGCGGAGGTCTGTCTGGACACCTCGCGCCTCATCTCCTTCATAGACCGTAGGAAACATCAGTCTGACGCCCGGGCCATCGGAGGAGTCAGGAGCTTCATCCAGAGTCGCCTTCAGCCTCCGGTGTAGAGGAAGCGCCTGTCAGTGTGAGCGCAGCAGGAGAAACTGGACGTTCTACTGCTGGTTCAGTGCAGACTGAGACTGGAGGCTCCTCTGGAACTGACGGAACAAGAAGGAGAAATAATGAATGCTGATCTTATCCTCTTTCATTCAAAGCTGTTTCACTAAAGTCCTGCGGTCTTTTCAGTTAAACAGGGACCTGTGAGGGTCTTCAGCCAATCAGAGCCTGGAGAACAGAGTTCTCACCAATCATCTAAATTAATGGATGCCCTTGACTACTGCTGCTTGCTGGTTTGAAATCAAAATAGATTTTGTAGTTAACAGAAGAAAAATTAAAAAAAAAAAAAAATCACAAAACATGAAGTAATTTATTTTTCTTTTGTAAGAGTTGAAGCTGATCAGAGGAGCCAGTTGATTGAGCGTCGACACCACTGCACGGATGCAGAGCTTTGTGCAGGAAGCGAAGCAGACAAAGCTAGTGAGAGCGCTAAGGGCAAACTGCCCTCACTCACGTTCGTGGAGGGACACACGTCATGTCTTTCAGCTCTTTTACACTACAACTGTAACTCAGACTTTTGAGAAGCAGCCCTTTCTTATAGAAATAATGTAAACAAACAAAAGTCCGGACTCTGCCTTTCCAAGAAAAATAATGAATTGTAGAAAACGGTCATCAGTTGAAAGTTGCTGTGCCACTTTGGACTCTGTAGATACGTGGAGACGGTGAATGAGCTTCTTGACTTTATTTGTACATCTGATTGGAGCTTTTCGACCGCTTCGCTTCAATAACATACCTAACGCGCCATGATGACCATGTGACCAGTAACAAAGCTGCATCATCTGACCTAAGAAGACATCCATCGTCTGCTTTCCTACAACAAAACTTGTGTTGCGCAGATATGACATGTTTAAGCCTTACCTTGTATATAGACTTCTGCCCTCCCGTCTTTGGTGGGCGGCATTCTGAGACTGTCAGAGCCTCAGCTGACAGCCAATCAGACGGGGAGCGAGAGAGAGAGAGAGAGAGCGTTGATGCAGAAGAAAAAAAATTACTGTAAATGCACTCATTGTATGTTATGTTTAATTATCATGTGCAATGTTGCGGCTTTAACATTTTATGCAACTATTTATGAAGACATCTGTTGTATCTGTAATAAATCTAGAGAAAAGCATGTACTTGGTACTGCAAGCACTGCTGGTAGTTTGTGTTTATTTGAGCTTTGGGTGTTCGGACTTCCAGGCCAGGCCAAGCGTAGAGGTCACAGTCTACAATCACGGTTTGATCAAAAATAATTTAACACTTTTTGTACTTTATGCCTCTGTAGTATTGGTACACCAAAGTTGCTCTAGCTTTATAGTACTTAATAAAAAAAAAACTGTTTTACTGTTTTCCACTTGAGTTAGGTGATCTATGACCATGTGAAATGATTGTTTACACACCGTGTTGTAGAAGCACGCGTCAGTGCTCTTTTTTCAACATGTCCTCTTCAGTTTGATTGCAGGACCTGAGCAGGAGGTTTTTTTTGTACGTCATTTACTTAATGATGTTCTAACGTTATGTACAGATACTTGTTGCCAAACTATTCCCTCCATAAATTCCTGTTCACTTACAAAAAAAACAAACATCCTTTTAAAAAGCGACTACAGAATGAGGTTTTGGTTGCATTTTTTTTTTTTTGGTTTCCTTATATATAATAACTCCAGATTGTTGTTTTATAAATACCTACACATGAATCCAATATGGAGTCATGCTCATTCTCCTCTACTAGGAACAGAAATCGCAGTCCTCCATTACCATTTTATTTATTTGAAAGGCCAATAAATACAAGGAAACTTGGACTGGATACCTCAGTTTAGGTTTTTGTTTGTCTGTTTTTTGTCATGTTTGTTTCCCGTTTCATGTGTTCCATGTTCGCTATTTGTTTTTCTGTTTTTTACCTTTGCATGTATATTTCTTTGTACAGGCCATTGTTCTCGTAAATATTCTCATTTTGCCATTAGTTATTTTAAAAATTAAACATAACATGAATCAGAGCGCCCTGTTTTACATTCTGTTTCTTTAAGTTTTGTGTGTTATGGTCTGAACAGCTCAATTTTTTTTTTTACCATGATTTGATAAACCGAATAAAAACAACTTGAGTTTTTAAGAGGTTGTAGTAAAACTGCTGTGATTTGGATTTTACTGCACACACGAAGAGACTGGTCATCTTAAAATCAGATTCTGTGGAGTGGTATATTCCGCTGATGCATCTCAAAAATAGGTTCAGTTTTTCCGTTATCCGATTTAAAAAAGTTAAACCTTCATGTATTTTTTATTCATTACACTTAAATATTTCAAGCCTTTTTTGCCTTACTGTTGATTAAGGCTTATAATGGACGAGAAAAGAGACTTTTTCTAATATGTAGGCTGTAATTAACAAAAATAAAATATTGAAATGCTTGAAACATTTGAGTTTACATGTAAGGAATCTAAAATGTTATGCATGTTCATTTTTTTTTAGATGCACTGGCGATTCATAAAGCAGACTTATGTGACACTGAAGACATTGGAGCCTTCAGAAAGTAAAGGCTGGCTAATAAAAAGAAGGTGCTGTGAATGTTGCATTTGCATTACTAAAGTTGGTCAAAAGGGTCACCTACAGAGAATCGCCTTCCCTTACCATTTTATGTTCCAAAAATACGGTCTGCACTGCCCCCACGTGGTCTTGAGGGGTTTTACAGCCCGCCCCAGCATATTTCTTGTTCGTAATAGAGACTGTTTTTGTACCATGGTTTACTCCTGCACCTGAAAAAATGGAGAAAGTCGACATTTGATATATTGTAGACCCACAACATGCACGTTAAATATGCCAAGCATTTTGCTAATTATGGACTAAGGCTAAAAAAACAAAAAAAAAAAAAATCACAAAATATTTTGAATATTTCACTTTAACTGTGTAAGCCATTATCAGCAAAATGAAAATAATAAAGGCTTTAATATTTAACTTTAAACGTGATGACTATTTCAAGGATATGTTCCTTTGTGAGATTCGCTTGTTTAGGGTTAAATTTTTATTCTCAAGTCCACAAGCTTCATGACAGCGTCAACATTTCTTTTGTGCTTTAGAACCTAAAAAAGCCTTTTTTTGCTGACCTCGAATCCATAGTAAGTAAATTACTTTTTTGATTGTCAATCAGTTTCCTGATGCAGGAGAGACCCTGAGCGACAACAAGTCATTTTCTTGTCTTGTGTATATCTTCATCTGACTCAGTGGGACTTGCTGAATTCTTTGTTTTCCGATGTCTCAGGGTGGACACGTCCATACTGATCTCACAAGTTATACAGAATTGGGAAGAAAAGACTCGCCAATTCAATTTGACAACAATAGCAACTGACTCAGAACTGATTTTGGTTCGCCTGAGCCCAGCACTCAATTAAAATATCATCTTTATGCAGTCATCCAGTACTTCAGAGTGAAAGTTTTTTTTTTTTTTCCCAGAAACATCCCACATTAAAGCACACTTTTAGTCTCATTTGCAAACACTTGTTCTTACACATTATGGTAACTCATGAGCAGTCATTTGCAAGCTGTTTTAGCATCCAGCTGAGTTTTCTGCCACTGTGGCATTCAGGTACAATGGGAAGCTTCAGTGTTTTAAATAGAACAGTTATTTTTCCACCCAAAACTTCACAAATCAAAAACCTGATTCTTGTTCCTGTCTACGTTCCCACAGCATTTGAAAGTGACCCATTCTGATTTGTTTTTATCTTGAATCTGATCTTTTTCCTGAAACTGTTCACGTTCTCATCTCTGACAGTGGGAGAATACCTGCGTTATCTATTAGGTTTGCTCACCACCGATGAGAATCAAGGACAAATGACGGAACGTGACGTGAAGATGCTCAGAGGGAGAACAACCATGTGAATATCAATCAGGATCCTCATTGATAATGTAGGACCTAACCATTACAATATGTCTAAACCTAACCTCACACTGTAACCACTGGCCCAAAACTTAAGAAAATGAACTGCTGCTGAGTCTGACATTGGCCTTGTTCTGAGCCTCTCGACCGCCTCCATCTCAGCTGCGTGACAGAAATCGAAGAAGCAATTACATAATGCACTTGTGACACACAAACGACATGTTGTCAAGACACTCATCAATATTGAGCCTAATTTCTCTCCGTAAAACTACTCTCATTTGCACCAGCTGAGGCAAATCTTTGGCTTCTGCCGTTGTTCCAAATCTGTCTGTTACCTCATGTAACCCAAAATACCAAAACAGGAGCATTGTTGCAAATCTATGCTCAGGGCAAGGGTGTAAATAAAGACACTGAGGCCTTTCATGCTGAGGGGCCCCCACTGCAATGTTCTTCACTGACAAGTTACAGCTTCACCACAGAACTACGTCGGTACTTCGCGAAACAATATGGAAAGCTGACACGCAGACGAGCCGTCACACTTCACTCAGAGAAAACAGGCTGGAGTGGAAGCAACACAGCAAACTGAAAAATGACAGATGGGGAGTGTGCCAACAGAGAGGAGAATTCTGGTACTTTTCAAGACCGTCACAGTGGAGGGAAAAGACAGACGTAAAAAAAAAAAAAAAAACAACCTACAAAACAGAACATAAAAGAAATAACGTCACGCATGAATGAGGGTCGGCCGGCAAAAACCCTCAACCCAGACATCAGAAAAACAGCAGCCATTTTTGGTTTATAGCAATGTCGCCTTTTATTCTAATTTCCAATAAACAGAGAATACATCAGTCCCTTATTTGTACAAAAATACCTGAACAGGATACAATGAAGATCCAGGAGCAGTACAGACAGAATGAAGCAAAGCACAATGGGGTTATTATCTTTTAATTTATTTATTTATTTCCCTGAACTATTCATTTGACTTCAGCTTATGTCTTTAACTCGACAGTATCGCCTGCTCCTGCGCCTCGTGCCACTTGTGTCGATGAGAGTTTGTATGCAACGCTGACCTGATATTAGGATTTAGTTCCTGTAGGATTTTGTTTCACAGCTACGGCCAACTGTGAACGAGTGCAGACAGCGGACGGACGGCAACTACAGGCTCCATACTGCTCTCAAAAAAAAGGAGGCACCTGCTGCAAGAAGAAGCTCAGAAAAGAAAAGGTATTAATAGTTGTTGTTATGCAGCTTAAAATTAAGAGTAAATGGACATAATGAAACAAATAACCACCTTGAGCTATTGCGTATAACTGCACTACTTGTGAAGTGGTGTTTAAAAAAAAGCTGCAAAGAATATCCCCACGCACGTGTGTGTGTGTGTGTGTGTGCGCACGATGCTGTCTTGAACCAGTAAGTCGTTGAGATGCGACAGACAGAAAGGGGGTAGTGAAATAGTGTGGTTTTGGCATCAGAATGGAGCCCGTCAGCTTATAAACACAACTGATGTTCAGACATTTTCCAAAAATCCAGTTTGAGCTCTCAAAATAAATATTAAAAAAAACAGCTTTTTCTTTGGTTTGCCACAAAATGACATTTTATATATATATATATGTATATATATATATATATATACATATATATATATATAAAATGTCATTTTGTGGCAAACCAAAGAAAAATGCACAATAATGTCAATATAAACACAAATCATGGGGAAAAAACGGACAAAATAAATCATTGTTCATTTATGCGCAAAAGCATAACGCCAGTAAATAGTGATCTGTGACCTAGATACAGTGTTGGATCTCCGTCTCCTCCGCCGATTCACGCGCTCACACAACAGATGACAGCGTGCACGGCCACGGCCAGACACGCGGGCAGCACAGTGATTTAAACATTACAAAGATTGAGAACAAACAGTTGGAGGGCGGAGGAGGGACGGTGGCACGGCCCCTCTCTGACTCACAAGGAAGGGACGTCAGCTGAGGACTGGGAACGCAGGGATACTCCCAGTCCGATGGCTTTAGCTCGACTTCACCCCCGAAACGGGCGGCGAGCGACGTCTTACAGTCTCTAAAAGGCAGGTTCTGGCAACCAGCAGGCCGTCCGCGCACGCGCGCACGCGCGCACGCACACACGCACGCACACACACACACACACACACACACGCACGCACACACGCACACGCACACACACACACACACACACACACACACACTCAGCACGGGGTCGTAGTTTACAAGCTGGACTCGGGTGGGCGGGGCGTTCATGCGTCAAGAGTGAGCTGAGGCGCGATTGGTGGAGCGGTGCCGACAGCTGGCGCGTCACCGACGCTACATGCAGAGTCCAGTTAGCCCGGTACGGGTCCGGTGTCGTCGCGCTGACCCGGGCCAGGGTTGTTGTCACTCGCAGATTTTCATTTGCTGGTTACATGACGGGAGGAGAAGGCAGGAAACAAAGAGGACTTAAAAAAAAAAAAAGTACGTTCCTGTCACACAAATATAATCGTCATTTATTATTATTGTTTTTTGCATGACCACAGCAGAGTCAGGGTCAAATTTAGAGGGGGAAAAAAAACGATCCAATCAGAAGATCCGTTCGCGTGTCCAGCGTTTGTGTTTTGCTACCACTAGGGGGCACCAAGGTTGGGCTCTCTGTGACGTTTCCTCTGCATCACCCAGAATGCATTTCAGCAACTTCCGGGATAAGACATTCCACTACTGAACTCGGGCTAGCAAATCAATGATTTATGCATTTTCTTATCGATCCATTAATTTGTGAATTTGACACCACAATCGAAATTTCTGTTCGCTTGTAATATACGAAATAAAGCACCAAATTCTCACACGATCACATTTTCGCCTACTATCTGCCAAGCCAAATAAATTTCGATTTAAATTTTGTGGCCGATTCGTCATTAAAGATCGATGAAGTCAATCTTTAAGCTCCTTATTGGCTGCTGGTGTGGCCGCTTCTCGTGTAACATGTTAACGAGTGTCTGCTGAACGTCCTTGCGGTTTGATTGCGAGCGACTGACGCCACTGATGCGAGCACGCTCAGCTGCTTGTCTCCTGGAAATACCAGGACGTGATCAGCCAGCAGAAATGCACGAAGACGGCGTCGAACGAGAAAGTTAAGGCTGCGTCACCAGCAGATGTTCACACTTAAGAAAAGTTTGATTTTTATACCTACTGTGTCAGCTTTCTGGCCAAGAGGTGGATGAGAAAATCAATAGTGTTGTCATGTCTTTAAGTTTGTTTGACAGAATCTGACAAGATGTCCAAATTCAGGGATTGCACAAGAAAAGTCCAAGAGTGTGGACTCTGAACAGCCACAAGCTGCTGTTTTTCTAAAAGATTTGGCCCCCGAAAGCATAAGCAGGGCTGGTGGCTGCTGTTTCCAGGCTTGATGCTCAGCTAAGCTATCTGTGGTATCAATCCTCCCATGGATCTCTTGGCGAGAAAGTGAGCAAGTATTTTTATTTATTTATTATTCGAAATCATTTAACAAAATCCTCAACACTCTCGATGTTCCATCCTGCCAAAATCTGAAGTATGTTTACTCTATGTGCATTTTAATATAGCTTAAAATTCATACACAAGGCTCACAATTTTGTATTAAGGCAAGTGAATCTCATTCGACTGCGTGTTGACGCGCAGTCAAACGAGTTCACGTTTCAAGTTCCACGCTAACACAAACAAACAAAAACGTGATGGGAGTGCTTCTGTCGATTTGTCTCTTCTGGAGTGAGTGGACAGTGGTCAGAATCGAAACGCCACACCTCCAAGCCGTCAAATCAAGATCATTAAAATGTGCAAGCAGTGAGCTCAGAACAGACTTAAAGACATTCAAAGACAAAGTCACCGGTAAGATTCAACCCTTTTGATTTAAAAGAATGACTGAAATGAAAAACTTGGTGGTGTGGGGGCGACAATTTTCAGGAGTCTAAATCAAGTGTTCCTCCCCTTCCCCTTCCTTCCACGTGGTCTTGAGACACTGCGGGTGGTTCGAGAGCACCTACGGTTTGTTTTTTTTTTGTGTGTTTTTATTTTAAACCAAAGCATGAGTGCATTGGTTCAAGCCACACAGGGGTCAGAGATGTTCCCAAACCTGTCCGAAAGGCACTGCACAATCAGCCGAGGCTCTCTGTGCTCCCACGCCACCCTAATCCAATCGAAATTGGTGGAAATTCACATGCGTGTTTTTCAAGGGGAAGGCAGGAGGGGGAGGGGAGGGCGGAGGGACACAACAGCTGTCCTCTGTCCGCCCGGGAGTGCAAAACTAGTTCTGCATTGAATCAACAGTAATAAAACAGCATTAAAATGACATCAAGTAATCAACTCTACAAGAGAAGCTTGTTTCAGCCTTCCTGATAAACATTCCTCTGTCCATTCAGCAAACCCTCGTCGCGCCTTCAGCTACTTCTCAGTTCTCTCCTGACCTTTCTCTGAGCATTTGTGGAGGAGGAGAGGCGGGATCAGGGTTGCACCAGTGGGATTATCGGACAGAACACAGCGGAGAGGCCACATCAAGTCCATTTTCGGGGTGGTGGTGGTTTTTGGAGTAGGAGGGGGGTTCAGCTTATCCAGACTGGACTGCACAGGTTGAGAAAGCTCCTGGATCGAGTTTGATAGGACCCAGAGAGGTTCCCGTCCATCCCTGATGATCGATGAGGAAGTCAGAGGGTGGCGCTCCCCCGTCCACCTCGGCGGGGCCGACGGTGGGGTGGGCACCACAGCTTATCAGGCCTGGAGGATGAGGGAGGTTTGGGGGTGGGGGGTGGCGGTGAGGGTCTGACGGGGGGATCCATACTTGCTGTCCTATGGTTTCTCTTCTCAAAATGGCAATAAGAAAACAACGTAGTCTCTGTGTCGACGTTGGAGGAACCGGCCGGCCGCAGCGTCCACAATCTGCTGTGATCCAAACACCCGAACAGCGGTAAGGCAGAGCAAACCACACCACCAACGCCGGCTCCTGCTGAGTCTTCTGCATCCCCAAAACGTGCCAGAACTCATCGCTATCTCCTCATCCTCACTGCATCGGTGAGGGAGGGGAAGATGGAGGTGGGTGGATAGTAGGGGTCTCGGGGTGAGAGAGGTGTGCAAACAAAGGGGGGGTTGGGGTTGCTGGGGGGTTGAATGTCACAAGGCCACAGCGGTGCAGGGGTGTTTGAGCTTGCAGGGCAGCACTCCTCGGTTGAGCTGGTAGAACTCCACCAGGTGGATCAGGTCCGTGAACTTGGTGGCGCCATCGTCGAGGCTGAAGAACACCTGGCCGTCTTCCTCACACTTCAAACAAGAGCCAGAGGGAAGAGAGAGGACAGGTTACTGTCACGTTTACCATGATTATGTGACACTGTCCGAAAGGCGAGAACTGCAGCGATTAATTGAAAGGAAATTAATCGACAACTATTGGAACCATTGTGGAACACTTGGAACCAACCCTCTGGTTTTTAATTTTTAATTTATTAGGTATCTTTTCAACAGCCGCAGCTATAGTTTTTATCCCAAATATTGGCATGCTAACACACATGAAGTAAGCATTATATGCAAACACCAGCATGTTAGCAGTGTCAGTGTAGGCATGTTTTCATGCTACTGTGAGCATTTGGCTCGCTTCAGACTCTTTTAAAGGGATGTTCCACTCCTTATTTATTCTGTCCGTCTCTGCATGTTTGCTTGGTGTAAGTACCAACCATTTTTCCAGTTTTTCAATATTAGACACAGCTGTTTCAGCTATACACTGAGCCCTAACATTGACAGCAGGCTTTTATTGGGGCCATTCTTTAAAAACTTTCTGCACAGTTCAGAAACCTTGAGCAGCAAGTGAATATGTGTCTGTTGTAATTTGGTTGAACGGGCCCTTTAAGCCATATTAAGTTGATTCCTTTGCTATGGGGAAATAAATGAAAACAGCTGGCTTCCTGGGAGAAAGGTTTCCTATGAAATTAGGCTGCTTCTTTGGGAGAAAAAAAAAGAAAGAAAAAAAAAAGGTGGAACTGCATTAAATTTGCAGGGCCAGACACGTGATTCCATGTGACGCCAAACAGCTGCGACACCTGCTTTTGGTAACCCGGCCGCAACATGAAATGTAACAAGTAATTTTACCGTCCTGAGAAGTTAAATTTGTCAGCACAGTTTTGAGTTGTGTAAAGCAGTGATCCTCCCCCATCAGGCCTTATTAAAGAGCGATGTGACATTATATAACGTAACCGCAGAGTGTAATGAGGCTGACCGGAAGGATCTGGAAGTGCTTGATCTTCTGATGGTGGCACAAGGTGAGCACGAATGCCTTGGGATTACTCTGACTGTCCCGCAACAGGAATAACCTGGAATGACAGAGAAGAGAGAAGTGATTCAGCTGCTTCAGGGAACAGACATCGCTACTGGAATTCACATTTCAAATGCTCGATACAGTGACTTCTTGAGAATATTATCTTAATCCACTGGGTAAAGGCTAACATGCTGTCAGGCCAAAAGGCTGTTTTTAGACACCGACATTTTACAGAGCTAAGCTTTCTTGGCAGCAGCGACATGTTTTTGTTTTTTTTTGTTTTTTTATCCATACAGCTCTAGTTTGTCAGAATAATCTGAAACTTAGCGTACAGTTGTTCTTACCCATCTACTTGGCCTTGTTGTATGATCATTTTGTGGGATTCCTCTCTCATGATGCGACCATGAAACCATACCTGTGTCCTGTGGATCACTGAAAAACACACACCTTTTCAGCTTCTACCAGCCCTGGACCACCGCAATGACTGACATATATTCAGTCTCTGACGTGCTGCAGGGCTGCAGACTGCTGTCTGCACAGGGTGATTCATTTTGCTTATGTTTGCCCCTCTCTGACTCACAAGGAAGGGACGTCAGCTGAGGACTGGGAACGCAGGGATACTCCCAGTCCGATGGCTTTAGCTCGACTTCACCCCCGAAACGGGCGGCGAGCGACGTCTTACAGTCTCTAAAAGGCAGGTTCTGGCAACCAGCAGGCCGTCCGCGCACGCGCGCACGCGCGCACGCACACACGCACGCACACACACACACACACACACACACTCAGCACGGGGTCGTAGTTTACAAGCTGGACTCGGGTGGGCGGGGCGTTCATGCGTCAAGAGTGAGCTGAGGCGCGATTGGTGGAGCGGTGCCGACAGCTGGCGCGTCACCGACGCTACATGCAGAGTCCAGTTAGCCCGGTACGGGTCCGGTGTCGTCGCGCTGACCCGGGCCAGGGTTGTTGTCACTCGCAGATTTTCATTTGCTGGTTACATGACGGGAGGAGAAGGCAGGAAACAAAGAGGACTTAAAAAAAAAAAAAGTACGTTCCTGTCACACAAATATAATCGTCATTTATTATTATTGTTTTTTGCATGACCACAGTCAGGGTCAAATTTAGAGGGGGAAAAAAAACGATCCAATCAGAAGATCCGTTCGCGTGTCCAGCGTTTGTGTTTTGCTACCACTAGGGGGCACCAAGGTTGGGCTCTCTGTGACGTTTTCTCTGCATCACCCAGAATGCATTTCAGCAACTTCCGGGATAAGACATTCCACTACTGAACTCGGGCTAGCAAATCAATGATTTATGCATTTTCTTATCGATCCATTAATTTGTGAATTTGACACCACAATCGAAATTTCTGTTCGCTTGTAATATACGAAATAAAGCACCAAATTCTCACACGATCACATTTTCGCCTACTATCTGCCAAGCCAAATAAATTTCGATTTAAATTTTGTGGCCGATTCGTCATTAAAGATCGATGAAGTCAATCTTTAAGCTCCTTATTGGCTGCTGGTGTGGCCGCTTCTCGTGTAACATGTTAACGAGTGTCTGCTGAACGTCCTTGCGGTTTGATTGCGAGCGACTGACGCCACTGATGCGAGCACGCTCAGCTGCTTGTCTCCTGGAAATACCAGGACGTGATCAGCCAGCAGAAATGCACGAAGACGGCGTCGAACGAGAAAGTTAAGGCTGCGTCACCAGCAGATGTTCACACTTAAGAAAAGTTTGATTTTTATACCTACTGTGTCAGCTTTCTGGCCAAGAGGTGGATGAGAAAATCAATAGTGTTGTCATGTCTTTAAGTTTGTTTGACAGAATCTGACAAGATGTCCAAATTCAGGGATTGCACAAGAAAAGTCCAAGAGTGTGGACTCTGAACAGCCACAAGCTGCTGTTTTTCTAAAAGATTTGGCCCCCGAAAGCATAAGCAGGGCTGGTGGCTGCTGTTTCCAGGCTTGATGCTCAGCTAAGCTATCTGTGGTATCAATCCTCCCATGGATCTCTTGGCGAGAAAGTGAGCAAGTATTTTTATTTATTTATTATTCGAAATCATTTAACAAAATCCTCAACACTCTCGATGTTCCATCCTGCCAAAATCTGAAGTATGTTTACTCTATGTGCATTTTAATATAGCTTAAAATTCATACACAAGGCTCACAATTTTGTATTAAGGCAAGTGAATCTCATTCGACTGCGTGTTGACGCGCAGTCAAACGAGTTCACGTTTCAAGTTCCACGCTAACACAAACAAACAAAAACGTGATGGGAGTGCTTCTGTCGATTTGTCTCTTCTGGAGTGAGTGGACAGTGGTCAGAATCGAAACGCCACACCTCCAAGCCGTCAAATCAAGATCATTAAAATGTGCAAGCAGTGAGCTCAGAACAGACTTAAAGACATTCAAAGACAAAGTCACCGGTAAGATTCAACCCTTTTGATTTAAAAGAATGACTGAAATGAAAAACTTGGTGGTGTGGGGGCGACAATTTTCAGGAGTCTAAATCAAGTGTTCCTCCCCTTCCCCTTCCTTCCACGTGGTCTTGAGACACTGCGGGTGGTTCGAGAGCACCTACGGTTTGTTTTTTTTTTGTGTGTTTTTATTTTAAACCAAAGCATGAGTGCATTGGTTCAAGCCACACAGGGGTCAGAGATGTTCCCAAACCTGTCCGAAAGGCACTGCACAATCAGCCGAGGCTCTCTGTGCTCCCACGCCACCCTAATCCAATCGAAATTGGTGGAAATTCACATGCGTGTTTTTCAAGGGGAAGGCAGGAGGGGGAGGGGAGGGCGGAGGGACACAACAGCTGTCCTCTGTCCGCCCGGGAGTGCAAAACTAGTTCTGCATTGAATCAACAGTAATAAAACAGCATTAAAATGACATCAAGTAATCAACTCTACAAGAGAAGCTTGTTTCAGCCTTCCTGATAAACATTCCTCTGTCCATTCAGCAAACCCTCGTCGCGCCTTCAGCTACTTCTCAGTTCTCTCCTGACCTTTCTCTGAGCATTTGTGGAGGAGGAGAGGCGGGATCAGGGTTGCACCAGTGGGATTATCGGACAGAACACAGCGGAGAGGCCACATCAAGTCCATTTTCGGGGTGGTGGTGGTTTTTGGAGTAGGAGGGGGGTTCAGCTTATCCAGACTGGACTGCACAGGTTGAGAAAGCTCCTGGATCGAGTTTGATAGGACCCAGAGAGGTTCCCGTCCATCCCTGATGATCGATGAGGAAGTCAGAGGGTGGCGCTCCCCCGTCCACCTCGGCGGGGCCGACGGTGGGGTGGGCACCACAGCTTATCAGGCCTGGAGGATGAGGGAGGTTTGGGGGTGGGGGGTGGCGGTGAGGGTCTGACGGGGGGATCCATACTTGCTGTCCTATGGTTTCTCTTCTCAAAATGGCAATAAGAAAACAACGTAGTCTCTGTGTCGACGTTGGAGGAACCGGCCGGCCGCAGCGTCCACAATCTGCTGTGATCCAAACACCCGAACAGCGGTAAGGCAGAGCAAACCACACCACCAACGCCGGCTCCTGCTGAGTCTTCTGCATCCCCAAAACGTGCCAGAACTCATCGCTATCTCCTCATCCTCACTGCATCGGTGAGGGAGGGGAAGATGGAGGTGGGTGGATAGTAGGGGTCTCGGGGTGAGAGAGGTGTGCAAACAAAGGGGGGGTTGGGGTTGCTGGGGGGTTGAATGTCACAAGGCCACAGCGGTGCAGGGGTGTTTGAGCTTGCAGGGCAGCACTCCTCGGTTGAGCTGGTAGAACTCCACCAGGTGGATCAGGTCCGTGAACTTGGTGGCGCCATCGTCGAGGCTGAAGAACACCTGGCCGTCTTCCTCACACTTCAAACAAGAGCCAGAGGGAAGAGAGAGGACAGGTTACTGTCACGTTTACCATGATTATGTGACACTGTCCGAAAGGCGAGAACTGCAGCGATTAATTGAAAGGAAATTAATCGACAACTATTGGAACCATTGTGGAACACTTGGAACCAACCCTCTGGTTTTTAATTTTTAATTTATTAGGTATCTTTTCAACAGCCGCAGCTATAGTTTTTATCCCAAATATTGGCATGCTAACACACATGAAGTAAGCATTATATGCAAACACCAGCATGTTAGCAGTGTCAGTGTAGGCATGTTTTCATGCTACTGTGAGCATTTGGCTCGCTTCAGACTCTTTTAAAGGGATGTTCCACTCCTTATTTATTCTGTCCGTCTCTGCATGTTTGCTTGGTGTAAGTACCAACCATTTTTCCAGTTTTTCAATATTAGACACAGCTGTTTCAGCTATACACTGAGCCCTAACATTGACAGCAGGCTTTTATTGGGGCCATTCTTTAAAAACTTTCTGCACAGTTCAGAAACCTTGAGCAGCAAGTGAATATGTGTCTGTTGTAATTTGGTTGAACGGGCCCTTTAAGCCATATTAAGTTGATTCCTTTGCTATGGGGAAATAAATGAAAACAGCTGGCTTCCTGGGAGAAAGGTTTCCTATGAAATTAGGCTGCTTCTTTGGGAGAAAAAAAAAGAAAGAAAAAAAAAAGGTGGAACTGCATTAAATTTGCAGGGCCAGACACGTGATTCCATGTGACGCCAAACAGCTGCGACACCTGCTTTTGGTAACCCGGCCGCAACATGAAATGTAACAAGTAATTTTACCGTCCTGAGAAGTTAAATTTGTCAGCACAGTTTTGAGTTGTGTAAAGCAGTGATCCTCCCCCATCAGGCCTTATTAAAGAGCGATGTGACATTATATAACGTAACCGCAGAGTGTAATGAGGCTGACCGGAAGGATCTGGAAGTGCTTGATCTTCTGATGGTGGCACAAGGTGAGCACGAATGCCTTGGGATTACTCTGACTGTCCCGCAACAGGAATAACCTGGAATGACAGAGAAGAGAGAAGTGATTCAGCTGCTTCAGGGAACAGACATCGCTACTGGAATTCACATTTCAAATGCTCGATACAGTGACTTCTTGAGAATATTATCTTAATCCACTGGGTAAAGGCTAACATGCTGTCAGGCCAAAAGGCTGTTTTTAGACACCGACATTTTACAGAGCTAAGCTTTCTTGGCAGCAGCGACATGTTTTTGTTTTTTTTTGTTTTTTTATCCATACAGCTCTAGTTTGTCAGAATAATCTGAAACTTAGCGTACAGTTGTTCTTACCCATCTACTTGGCCTTGTTGTATGATCATTTTGTGGGATTCCTCTCTCATGATGCGACCATGAAACCATACCTGTGTCCTGTGGATCACTGAAAAACACACACCTTTTCAGCTTCTACCAGCCCTGGACCACCGCAATGACTGACATATATTCAGTCTCTGACGTGCTGCAGGGCTGCAGACTGCTGTCTGCACAGGGTGATTCATTTTGCTTATGTTTATGATTTGAAGACAGCGTACCTGTGCTCAGAGAGGATGGGTGCATGGGGCTGGGACTACCCAGGACATTCATACGCTGGCTCCGTTTCTACATTAAAAAAAGACAAAGACTTAATATAAGATGGCAAAAAAATCATCTAAATCAGCTTCCCAGCTGCAAACCTCGACCTTAACTTTTGCTACTGAAACATGCTGAAATTCGCTTTCACTGCAGTCAACTGCAACCAAAAATAGTGTTGCTTGAACATCATCACAGCAATGACCTCAGCAACCGACAGCTGCTGCTTCTGTGGATTTACCAAAAAGTTTGAATGGAAAACTGGTTCTGCATGTTTCCATGAAAAATATAAAAAAAGAGATAGCTAAAAAGAGACAAATGATATTGGTTGCATATGTTTACTTTCATCCCAAAGCCCAAGCGTCGTCCCCCAGCTCACCCTCCAGGTCTGCCCCTCCTCCAGGGCGGCGCTCTGGGCCTCGACAGGGTTGTCGATGACACGGCCAGTCCGTCCGGAGAAGTCCATGGCGACCAGGGAATTCTCAGATACACTCCGCTATTAGAGGAGACGTGGCAGGGTGGGAGGGTTGAATAGAGGGAGGGGGGTGCAGAAGGAAAGGGCGTGAGGAGTGGGGTGGTAGACAGGGGTCAGAGGTCAAACAAGCCAGACAGAGTCACTGGGGCATGACAAATCCTGTCTGCACACAGAACCACTTCAGCCTACAAACGGCCCTCTGAGTAAAAGCACAGGCCTCAAATTAATGGTTCTATATTTGAAAATAAAGTCAATTAGACAACTGTGTTTCATTTTGAGCGCAGTTTGTGGGATAAAAGGGAGTTAATTTTAATTTGGCATGATCGGCTGGGTGACAACAGCTGGATGTTAGGTGAAATGTTGTGTGGGAGGTCTTCGGCATTCATTTTAACATAATTATATGTCTTATATATTTACCAGAAAGACAAAACAAGTTTAATTTAACACTTATTGAACTTGTGTGGATACAGAAACAAACAATCCCTCAAAAACCTCTGGTGGCCACATGT
>KV751379.1:669137-685924 GCA_001698575.1 Mola mola | reverse complement strand
ATGAAGCGGCCCAGTCACACAACTTCTTTTTATCAACTGAAATTATATCCAAATATTTGCAATTTTAATGATTAATTTTATAACTGACTGGGACATCCAGTGGGCTGCAACCATCATTTGCTTTGTTTTTTTATTATTTCGTCCACACTGGAATAAAAACAATACCCACCATATAGCTGCACCAATGCACAAGCTAATTTTAAAAAAAATGTACCATTCTTGTAAGTCGAAAAGTGCATTTTATTTTAAAAAAAAAAAACCTACACTTTCTTAAATGTATTATTTCATCCCAATAGACCGTATTTGTCAGCATAAAATGTAAATTATAGAAGTTAAATTTACCCTGAAACAATCAACAAATTGGTCACTCAAACTATTTTTTGACTATTTAGTATTTGTCACCTTTCACCCCAAAAGTACAATTCACCAATTTGGTTTATACAATGTAAAGAATAGTAGTTGTAGCTTACAGTACCTCCAATCTATATTCATAAAATACATGTAGGGATCAACAACAGCTCAATATAAGCTCAACATTTAAGAGCTTGTGGTGGACTGTTATGCTTCAAATAGGGATGTTGCTGCAAAGAAGCTCTAAATTTTCACCTGGCATCAAAGAAGATCTACGAAGCAGTGGGAAGTTTTGTCATAATTACCATAGTAATTCTTAAGTTATGACTAAAACTTAGTGTGATCAAGTGAATGTTTGTGCTAAATTTGAAGGATTTCAGTGGCATTGTTCCTGAGGTCAACAAGAATGGGTCGGACATAAAAGTAATTGTTCGCTGTGGCCCATGTATAATTGCTGCATACTTGATGACTCTGTAAGTGTGCAGCCTACCATAATACTCAATAAAGTGCAATTATATGCCCATAAATCCTTAAGCATCACTCTCACTCCAGGAGTCTGTAATGTTCAAAAAAAGCACAAACCAGAGAAAACACAAGCAGCATTACACACTTCCGGGAGTGTTGGCTCAGTTTTGTGTAAACGCTAAATAAATAAACACTAAATGACCATTGAATAAGATGTTATGTGTTGAATTTTGCTTTACATGAGCAGTCTGACCTGAATCGCCACAGAGTGCTGCTCTCAGCTCAATAACTAAAGATCAACGGCAGCAATGGCCGATTGAATAGAAAGTCATTTGAGCCTTTAACTAATCCTTTTCATGATAAAATCTGCTGAAGTCTACACAGTTTTGTGTTTCCCTGTAGGAAGGAGCCAGCACACAGAGGCCACGCACTGAACTGGCTCCAATTCAGGTCATTAATGGATCAATCTGGTTTGGTTTCTTGGCTGAGTGGGGGCATTAGAGGCAGATCCTCACCACAGGTGCCGAGAAAGGTGAGAGGCTGGACTTCCTCTGCTGCGGAACGTTGTAGCTCTGGTACAGCACGATCCCGTACTGTGAGGACACAAGAGAGGAGAGGCAGCGTCACATGGTGTGCTACCACCCACTGACAGACTCAACACGCTGCATTCTGACAGCGTCTGAAGGTGAAGTGAGTACTTTGAGCAGCCGGAAGGCGGTCATCCAGCAGGTCCTGCTCTGCTCGTCCTCGGCACACAGCATCTTTAGCTCCTTACAGTCACTCCTCGCCTTGCTGGGCTATCAGACAGTCAACACAGAGGGACATCAATCACGTGCAGAGGAAATTAAAGTGATTCTTAAAGCAAAAGGCTGTTTCATGGGAACATGTTGTGTGGAATAAAATAATGTTATAATGTTTGCCCACATTAGTTGACCATAAGGTAATTGACTCAAAACCTAAAGACTCCCTTCTCCCTTCTAAGAGGAACTTTTTAGTTAATAAGTGTTTGGTCTACACCTGCTCCACAGGTTAAGTAGCATGAGAGGACTTTTTGTGAATTGGCTATATAAACAAACCTGACATAAATGAATCCAGAAAATATCTGACTTGTTAAAAATGGCAACAACTCACTTGGCAACCATTTTCTTTAGCTTTTCTAATCAATCGGCTCGACTCACCAAGGTGTTTAAATCCTAGAGTCAGCTCAGGTTTGACAGAGGAGGAAACACGAGGTTAACTGCACCAGTGTTACTTTTAAAAGTATTTTTTCTTTTGGGTTATAAATAACTAATGATGGAAGGTTTTAAATTTATAAAGCCAGTTAGCAGATGATGTAAGCAGATCCTTTGTTGCCTGCATCAGTAACAAGGATGTCAGGCACACGGCTTCTTCAAAGTAACCCCTACAGATTAATTCATTCCTGTCACCATAGCAACAATCCAGCCACCCCCAGCCATCGAGTAAAATCCTTCACCAAATCCTGCACTGTCACCCCCGCGCACAGCACCTGACACGCCGGCCAGTGTGTGTGTGTGTGTGTGTGTGTGTAAGAGAGAGGTGAGGGGGTCATGCGGGCCAGGTTCTCTCGACCATCCTGGCTTATCCCAGATCAGCAGGTGACCCACCACGGATAACTCCTGGTGTGAGACACACAACCCTGAGTGTGTGTTTGCCCCCCTGCTGAGTTGTTTTAACCCTTGTGACACACACACACTGAAAAGGGAAGCAGGTGCGTCTGTTACAAAGCGGCTTTAGGAAGGATCACAGCCAGTCATTCACTTCTGATGGGATGATTATATTACACCGTTTAAAGAACTCTGGTATTTTTCAACCAAAACCCTACTTCCTGGTCTTTTAGGCCTTAAAATCTCACAAAATAGGTTTTTATTTCGCTTTTTTTGAGTGCTTAGTTCAACAAGGCTATACAATAAAGCAGCAAAAGGATTTATTTCATTTATCTACTTCCTATTGCCGCCGGTGCACCCCAGATATAACCACACACCTGCCAACTTGTCAAGATTTATTCTTACTCCATACTGGAGCAGTTTTCAAAAAGATGGAGTTTGTGAAAGTTTATAGCCTGAAAGACCAGGAACTAGGGCTTAATTTGATAAACACTGCAGTTCTCCTTTAAACTGTTTATGGGGTTTGTGGAACATTAGAAGTGTAAAATAAAACACATCTGAAACACTGCTCTTCAGCGGCGGGTTAATGGAGCTGCTCAGGCTGCAGGGTTACCTTGATGCAGAACTGGTAGTCTGTGGGAGCGTTGTAGAGTTTTCTGCCTGTGATGACGCTGAAGATGTTACTGTCCTCCAGATCTGACAGCAGCTGCAGGTGCCGGGGCTCCTGTTGGGGGAGGATGAGGGAAGAGGTGTCAGCAGCCTCAAAAAGAAAAGGTCTCAGAGGTCTCTACCTCGCCACTGTAGCAATGTTCTAGCTTGTGCGGCAATGTTTGGGTCGACACCTTCTTTATATATTTAGGTGTAATGAGATAACCTTTGTTGTGAATTGAGGCTATATAAATAAAAGTGACTTGATTTTGCGTGTCTATTGTTCTTATTTTTGCTCAAGAATTTTGCCGCAAAATGATAAGCTTAGCGACAAAACATTTTGTGCCTGATCAATGGCAAAAGGTATCAGCTGAAAAAGGGAAACCATAAGCACCGCATTCGCTCTCCTCCAGCAGTTTCTCAATCAATGCAGCAGTAATTCATCACCTTGGATGTTCCTTTAGTAGAGTAGTAGAGGCCGGAGCGTCGCAGGAACATGTAGAGCTTCTTCCAGGACTTGCGTCCAGGCTCCTTCAAGTGCAAATAGCCCTGGATCTCTGGGCAGCTGCTGGAGTTCAGAAAGTTCTGCAAAAACACACTAACAGCATCTACCAGGTACACCTTTGCAGGGGAATTGCACGTACGGAACACAAATATTTGGTTTGCTTCTGACATCATGGGAACTATGATATTCAGAGGTGCAGATTTCAGGGGTGTGTGTGAGAGCATTCATGTTAGACTGCTGGGTGTCCTTACAAAGATCAAAAAAATTCTCTATGGTGATAGAATTTTCTGCTGTTAACATTTTCAATGGGTGGCCACTTCTGGTTTAGGATTAAATTATCGGTTAAATGAGTAAAAGTTCATTGTAACTGAAGTCCTGGCGTGCGTGCTACTGAAGATTCGTCCTGTAAGTGTGTCATCGCCTCACCTGTAGGAGCTGTGACTGAGGGATTGAGCCATTCGACTCCTGACACCAAGCGACCATCTGCTCTGGAAAAAAGTTCTGGATGAACAAACAGAGAGAGAGAGACACCAAAAATGTGTGAGAAAGAGAGTCACCAGAAACCACTTAGTGCATGTGCGAGCTCAGAGTGGGATAGTGTTTCTCTCTTTCTGTGCGAGTGTGTGTCTGATGACCACAAGGACTCTGAGACAAAGTGATATGGGGGGGGGGAGCACTCCAGCCTGGGACTAGATGCAGTATGATCTCACCCGCTGATGTAATCCCCTTTAGCAAGCAGCACTACTCTTAGCGTGATTGACAGGCTGTGGCCAGCACTCTGCCGTTTTACTGTGCTCATTACCACAGAGCTGAGGTCACCTGCTGGCTCTGACACACACCTAAATCACCACGGCAATAATGTCACCGTAAACCCAGCTGGCAAGCAACAGCAGAGCCCCATGCCGAGTCCTCATCAGCAAAAGATGCCACACGCACGCCGGCTGAGGCTGACTTGCCGGCTGTCGGGGGCAGGCCCGTGTCGCCGGAATGATCAGCAGCTTTGCATTATAGCCAAAAAATACGAGCATTAGCGTCCTTGTTGCCAGGACGTAGAAATGAGCAAACAAGATGTGCAGTTGGGTAATAAATAAGTCAAAGTCACCAATAACTGTCCTGACACACAGGCTGGCACAAGGGTCTGATATGCTAATGTAAGTTAATGTAAATTATTATCAAATACCTGCAAAGTGTATGATTTCCCTGCAGCCTAACACAAAGACTGAAGTATACTACTTCCAGTATGTGTACCGCTGAAAATGAATTACTACATTAATGATTACTTCTTACAACAATAAGAAAAGAATGAACAAAACGAGCAAGCACACAAAAACCACAAAACAATACAGTTAAATTACTTACAAACTATCTTTATCTTGACAAAGAGCTTTCTGGAGGTGGTTTCCAGATCTGTGTGTTTGTTTGTAAGGTAGGATTACACAAAAATGACTGGATGGATTTAACAGAAACATGGGAGGATGACAAGAAAAAAATGTTGAATACTGGATCCAACATTCATACTAGTACGCCTGATACTTCAGATACTTTACAGCTTTTTAGTACTAATCATATCCAACACAAATCTCTAATGTCAGTCTGGTGGGACTTTTGGGCTCTTTGCGCAACGCTGCATGTTAGCATGATGTTAGCATTTAACAGATCCTTAAAGAGCTGCTGGTACTGTTGGACATTCTGAGGGAAAGTGTTATTTTTAGTGCATCTGTCACCACACATACAAGACATATTCTGATGGAGACACAGAGTGGCTGTAAACTCTGGCTAAAAACAATCCAATATATCATTGCTCTATATCAGCGTTCAATTTCAGCAATCTGCAGCTCCGGTCCAAAATATCAAGGCTGAACGCCAGCTGTGTGCGCGTGCGTGCGTGCGTGCGTGCGTGCGTGTGTGTCAGGGATGTGAGAGACTCACCAGGGGGTTCCTGAAGAATTCATATTTGGCATAGTTCTTCCTGAAGAGGAATTTACTGTCACTGCTCATGGAGGCTTGAATGTGAGCGACCAGCTCGTGGTCTTCCAGACATCTCTCTGCACCAGAACACAAACACACAGCTTTAAGAACTCAGCGGGGATGTAATGTTATGTTCCTGCCATTCACTTCTTGTTTCAGGTCACTTAGGATCAGAATGTTCAAAGTGAGGAAGAAGATTTTGTACCTTTTACCACAGTCCCACTGACTCAGAGGTCTAAAAAAAACTTATTAGAAGTTGGCAGCACAAGTTTTTTTTATTGTTTAATTTCATTTCAGGTTTAGATTCCACAAGCTATAACAACAAGTTCATGGAATTGTGGTCAGGACTTTATAACTGGCACTTCAATGTTGTACTAATAAGGAATCCCCGATCACGCCGGTGTGATCAAATGATGTGCCATCGCAGCATCACAGTTTCAGTTCATGAAGAATTGAAGAAGCCTATATTCTGTGTGCGTAAAAGTATCCAAAGTGGGACAGAGCAGACGCTGCATTTATTTAGTCATTACGTCATACAGTGTGTTGTGTTTAAGTGAGTGTACAGTGATTTTTTTTGAAGCTCGTAATTTTCCAAATTGGATTTTTATGTTCTTTGTCAGATTTAAAAGCCAGATAAACATAGCTGAGGATATACTGAATACACACATAGCAAACAATGGCACTTTTTTAAATATGGTAAATTAAGGCAAATCCAAAGTGAAGGACTGCAGAGGGATGCACCATCTTGCCTCGTGTTGGGAGAGTCCCTTGTGACCAAGCTTTAACTTCCAGACCGACTCAGACGCTTCTTCCATATCTCCACCTACTTCCCTCCCTCATGATGTCATCCACTTTGAGACGAGCACCAGTCCCCACATCGTGACTGACCATAAAAACCTCATTTTACTGTGGATACAGATGTTTTTGAACATGTTTCCTCCAGCGTTTTACAGGTCTTTTGCTGTGGTTCTGGCATTAAGTTGCACTTTTTGTGCCAAAGTACATCCTCTGTAAGCGACACAAGGCGTCTCCTTGCCTAAGCACTTCAACGGTTGTGTGATCCCACGATGCATTTACTATTGTTTGTGCAGATGAACAATGCTCCTTCAGGTGTTTGGAAATTGTCCCGAAGGGTAAACCAGACTTGCGCAAGACCACAATTTTTCCAGAGGCTTTTGGCTGTTGTCTTTCAAATTTCCCACATTGTCAAGTGGGAAATTGGTGACAAAAAGCCTTTAAATCCACAGACTCAAGTAAAGTCAATTATCAGAAGCTCCATGTTCTACATTAATGTGGGACTTAGAAATTTGTGAATTGAAAGTGAAATCGTTTTTATAAAAATTACTTGTGCAAAGTAGCTTGGACAAATTTGATATTGGAGGCATTTTCTGTGTTGTCCTTGTCACCAGAGGACAGTGTTCGACGTAAACTGTTTCATTGTCCTCTCAATGCTTCGACATAAAATCCAGCTGAGAGCCTTTTCACTGTTTAATGTGTGAAATGGGTATTTCACAAAGTTTTAAGGCTCGCGAATCTCCATAATCAGGATTAATATTAGAAGTTACATTTAAAAACGATCATAGTTCATAGTTTAACCTTTTCTTCCCCGCTGCTACATCAGCCGTCAGACGATTGTGTGCAATGACACAGCAAGTAGCACTCGCCTGTTACTAAGAGACGAGCATGAGAGTAAGAGGTTAAATGAAGAGAGGCTGTGAAAAGAAGACGCACTGTGAAGCGGGAAGGGAGGAGGTGAAGGTGGAGGGGAGAAGTGGTATGAGATGGAGGAGGAGGAGAAGGGGTGGGGGGGGGGCATTGCAGGAAGATGATGTCATGTGTTTAGGCTGATTGCTGAGAGCGGTGAAGCCATAAGCAAGACACAAGCCACGGGGCAAACACACAGGCACACATTAAGAGCTCACACAGGCCTAACCTGCTCACTGTGCACCGCAGAGGCCCAGTAGCCCAATTACTGTCTGTGTGTGTGTGTGTGTGTGTGTGAGACAGAGAGTGAGAGAGTGTTCTCCTCTTTCTTGAAGTTGAGGGCATATGATCTCAGAGTGCAGCCGATTAGAAATTGATAGTGACAGGATGTTCCAGTTCTGCATGAACTCACACACACACACACACACACACACACACACACACACACACACACACACACACACACACACACACACACACAAACATACACCAGAATGATAATTACCAGGATTTAGCACAAATTCTCTCCTCCAGATTTAACTCACAACTTCTGGTTTTATTACAACAAAACACACACACACACATGAAAAAAACAGTTTTATAAACATAATTCGGTGAAATTATGGTCACTTTTCTTGCTGAAAAGTTTTTCTGGCTGGAGGTTGGAAATATCTTTTTGAGTGTGTGGGTGTGTGTGTGTGTGTGTGTGCGTGTGTGTTCACGAGCTGGCTGTAAGCGGGGGAATTTCCTGTGGAGGGTAAAAGAAAGATTGATTGGCCAGCCAGGCTAGGGGCTCGTCTGATGGAGAACCACCATTGGTTCCTGGCAAATCTGGTATGACGCTTTAGTCCAGACTGCCCCCCCCCATCTCTTTCTCTCTCTCTCTGTCTCTCTCCCTTCATCTCTCCCTTTTTCTGTTTCCCTCCCTCCCTCTCTTCACCTCACATTCCATCTCTCTAGTGCACTTTTTTCTCTTTTTCTCTTTTTTTTTTTTTTTTTTTTCCTCCACACAGATCAAGCAGCGAAGCACAAAGCGATCCTTTCTCTAAAAATATAAAAAAAATATGAGTCGGAGCGGGGAAGCCGCACCGAGGACAAAGACGGATCCAGAAGAAAAATGATACGGAATAAAGAACGCTTCAAACAGTCGCAAGAGCGATGAAGACCCAAAGCATGAGTCTTGCGTTTTTCCTCTCTTATTTTCCCCCTGAGGGAATTACTGGGAGGGAACAGGCATGCGAGCAGAACATGGAAAATGCTTAATCCTACAATCACCACACCTCCCTCCCGGAGCCGTATAGGAGGCATACAAGCACTTGTGCCATGCCCAAGTGAACATACACACTGAGGGCACACACAAGAGAGTATACTCACCCATGCAGAGACACACAAAAGCAGTATGGAAGCAGGCACACATACAACTCCTAAAACCCCCCCACTGCAGACAATCACACGGAGATATAGAGGAAGGTATACCCTCCATAAGTCATTTTACTCTCTTTTTCATTTGCAGACTGGATTTTTTTTTTACACCTTCTGAAGCTCATATGAATCCCTTTACGGTACACATCACAGTTTGTGCTCTAAAAATTGCACTTGCCCCAGAAAGACATGGTTTTGAGTCTTGAGAGTGAAAATTAATGGGTTTTGGCTCATGTTCATTGAAGTTTAACCACGTTTTCACAAACAAAGGATGAATCTATGTCCGTTTTTGCAAAAAGGAGCGCAAATTTAGACACGTCTTTCTCGGCGCATATTTGCAAACAGGCATTCTTACCGAGGCCAAGGATGGGGTGGTGTTCCACCAGCGTCCAGGCGTTATCGTCCACACAGTGGCTCTTGTAGACCAGGAGCTGGCAGACATCCCTGGCTGTCATGTCTGCAGGGATCTCCACCACTTTGCCGGCCCCATCCTCGCTCCACACCTTCACTATCTGGAAACACATGGGTGCAATGATTAGGATATGCTCATGAGAGCAGTGGAGGTCACGTTTTACAGGCAGAAGAAAGTCAAACAGTGGTAAATACACCAGGAAACTGAAGCACAGGGGTTTGAATTTAAATCTGCAGGGAAAAGGAGCATGTACGAGATCAGAGGACACATTTACCTCCATAACCAGGTGCTTGTCAAGTCCGCTCTTAAAGCAGCCCTGTTTATATTATTCTATCAGTCCAAGACGGGAACCGCTTTGAAAAAAAAAAAAAAAAAAAAAAGAAGGATGACGTCCAGGAAAGGTCGGCCGTCCCCTGCGCGCTCAGTTCAACCCTTTTGTCCACACCTAAACCAAACTTACTCACACTCACATCAACCAATGCGCATGTAAATCAGCCTTCACACAAACAAAACTGACACATTTTGCACAGGAAACACTCGGACAGCCAAGTAACACACCTACATGTTTTGCATTTCGCCCTTAAAAAAGTCACCGCTTGGAGCAGCAGGCGGGCACGGCACACAGACCAAGTTCCTATCATTGTTGCGCCATTTTCATTTTGAAGGATTTCAGCCAACTGCCTGAAAGCAACATTTAAAGTGGGCGTGAATCTGCCCTTCTCCGAGTGCGCTTTCTGCACAGATAACCACAGACCAGCTGCTTCACACCACCGTCCGAGCAGATTCACACACCACGCAGAGCTCGCTCAAGCAGTGCACAAACACACGCGTGGATATGAGCAAAGTGGGACTTGTGTGTTCTAAATAAAGGGGAGAAATCGTACATGTGCGTGTGTCTTTAGGGCAGGAAACAACTGCTGAGAATTACATGAAACAAGACATACAGCCCGGTGATGGGAGAGGGCACAAGCTGCCAAAGCGACATCAACTGTGGTCTAAAAAACTACCAGAATCGGCAGCGATCCGACGTAAAGAGGGACCCCGAGTGTAATCAAAAACAACGTCACAGTGCTCACTGCCCCTGCAACACCAAAACACTCCCTCCTCTCTGCCCACACGCCCCCGTGGAAGAAAAAAAAAGAGTCGTTTCATGACGCATGAGTTTAGTCTGAGAAAAGTTTCAGAAACAGATGGGGGTTAAAAAAAAAAAAAAAATGCAAGTCTCCTCATCCCTGCAAACTGCAACCTCAGAACTGAAAAGAAAGACGCACACACGAGTCTCTTACCTCCACTGCCTGAAGGAGGCAACAGTCTGGAGAGCAGGATGGCATTTTCACACTGAGACGCTCTCCAGTGACACAGAGAGAAGGAGAGAGAGGGAGGGGGGGAGGAGGAGAAGGAGGGAAGGAAGTCAGAAAGAGAGGGAGAGGGAGGAAGGGACAGATTGGCAAGGAGAATGCAGGAGAGGTAAGGGGGGGGTGACAGAGGAAGGATGAGAGTGGAAGAGAGACGGAGGGAGAGACAGCTTGCCCCTTCTTCTCGTGCTGGGCAGCATAAAGGCTGAGCCGCGAGGACTGGTATGAGCTCCTCTCCTCTCCTCTCTTCTCTCCTCCTCCCCCACCCCTCACGCTGGATTAACCCAGTGTGGGATTTTTAAACGGTGAGCTGCTACCTGTCACGTACTCTACGCTCGTATCTTCAGGGCTGCGTTCAAATCCCCTGTACCCCCCCACTACCCCCAAAAAGATCACCGTCAGCTCCTTTTACTGATGGCGCCACACTAAAAGTAACAGTCTTTCTCCCTAAAACACGCCCACAACTCCTCCCACACACACACACACACACACACACACACACACGGAGGGATAGAGCTCCAACTACTGTGCAAACACACACACACAACCTGTGTTCTTATTCATCCGCTGACATTTCCTGTGAGCTCTCTCAGTTTTTAATTTCCCCCTCCCTCCTCTTCCTCAGCTGTATGTGAAATACTATGTGAGAGTGTTAGGACCAGAGCAACATGTGTAAGGCACACTGACAGCTCTGGGTGTGGAGAGAAGGCGCTCAGAGGAGAAACGGCCCCGCGATTCGATCCGATGCCGCGTGGATCACGTGTCGGGCACTTGGGCTTTGCCGGAGGGGGTCAAGGGAGGGGTAGGGAGGCAGGGAGAGAGGTGGTTGCTCAGCAAATCTGCCCAGCCTTGGGGAAGGTAGAGAGAACGAGAGAGAGAGAGGGATATAAAGAGGGGAGGGTAAGAGAGAAGAATAGAGAGAGGGAGAGAGCTATAGAGGAATGTCAGTAATGCAATACTGAGTCATAATCGGGCTCATGTGTAGAGCGCAGGCCGACCCAGCTGGCCCCTAATACAGTGTGCATGAGAACTGTGAGCCATGAGGCGCGCACACACACACACACACACACACACACACACACACACACGACTCAAAAGAGCAAGTTAAATGTAAACAATGACAACCAGCTCTGGCAGTTTATGACTATTTCACAGTCTCTGGAGAGCGTAACACCTCTGACCTCAGTGACAACACGTGGCGATAATGTATGTTCATGTACATGATGAGCACATTAGTAATAAGGGAGTTGCAGCGACGGATGACAAGTTCATTTTGTGTGGAGAATGTGTGGAGAATTCCTTTTCCTTTACTTCCCTTCTGAACAAATTACCCTCGTGGTCTTGAGAATCCTCATCCATGTCTCTTGTCTGCAAGTTTTTATCTATGAAATTTAACTCACCTTGGCTTGTTCCTCCCCGCTCTGTACTCCCCTCCCCCACTTCCTTCATTTTCTCCACCAGAGGAGGGTGAGGGGTGGAAATATAAAGGGTTGTTGGTCTATGCAGCTTATAGCAACACACACACACACACACAAACATTAAGGGGGCTTGGAACTGCAGCACATTGATCGAAGGGTCATGGACAGACACCTGCATGCCTATAAACAAACAAACACACACAAGCGCAGTATGTACAGAGTCAGAGGTCAAATACAATAATCTGCGCCAGGGTCAGGCCCACTTGACCACGACGTTTATGGGCTCCTAAACCTATGAGGCTGTACTCAAACACACACACACACACACACACTTAAGAAGTCTGGTTGTTCTGGGGCAGAGCAGTAACATGACCCACGGATTGTAAAAGCAATCTTGATTCAGTCAGACAGGAGGGGGGCAGGGGGACCGAGGGCCTCTATCTGCTTTTGGACGTATAAATCGTACTACAGGTTGCCTGATAGTGGACTTTCAAAGGCTGACACAGTAGTGATAGATGAGAGCACGCAAAAGACAATAGCAGATTCTGGCTGATAGCAGAACTCATCCAAATAATCTGAAATTCAATTACAATTTTATTTAAGTTATTCTAATCATTTCATTATATCGAGTATGAATAATTAGTATTAATTCCAATGAGGTATTTGTTCTATATCTCTAACTAGATTTTTTCTCATACTGACACTGAAGAGGAAAAGGGGCAAGATGAGGCTGTCACCTTGTTATCCACAAACCAAAAGCACTTTTAACTCAGTATAAATCCAATCAAAGCAGGTTTGTAGTAGATTTGTACAGTTTTTTACAGAAGTAGCAGAGCTAACTGTCTGTACTGCAATGACTTTTTTTTTTTTCCTCACGATAGACTGTCCTACTACAAGCTAATGCTGGTGTGTTGGTCAGTGAACTGATTTAATAAACCCGACTGTCTGATATTTAATTATCAGGATAACAAGTGTATGGGCGCTCTAGCTGTATTGGAACAACAGATTCGCACATTAAACGATACTTTACTTCAGGTTAACTCTTTTTTGAGTGATGCCTACATGGGATTGTGATATTGTAAAGTTGTTGATACGTTTCTACGGATGAAGAAACCCGAAAGTGAAACTGCCAGGCTTTTTTTTAAAGAGTGTTTTTTTTTAAACCAATTAGCCACATTATTAAAAACAAAGATATTTAAAGCACAAAACTATGATCTCTATATATCTGTTACAATGTCAGGTTCTGCTGGGACACTTTGGACCCTGGCAGCAATTTGGATGTTACTTTGGCACATACTACCCATACACGACGTGAGAGCTGCCCAAAAGTGAGGTCAAAGCATCTCAATTTCCCCTATTTGCTGGCTCCAGTATAGGCCCCAGTATTGGCTTCACTTTTATACAATGGGAGGAAATGGCAATGTGTCATTCATCTTTATTTCTGCAAACAGGATAACTCACCTCGGCATTAGGCAACTCACTGAGGGACAATACGGCCTTTTGTTATTCAAATCAAAAGCCTTTATGTCAAAACCATTAAGATCAGATCTTTCCAGTGGAGGCTTCCATCACTAATGTCACTATTTACATGTCAGTTGGTGGTGACTTCCTAGCCCCGGCCTGTTTCAACATCAGTCGTCTTTCATGTCTGAGAGTTTGGTCGGGTTTCAAGCCAGACAGAGCTGATTATCTCTGCAGACAGGCCAAACTTAATTTCACCCCACTGGAGCGCCACCGCAAAGCCTCGCTACTGAGTGGCTCATCTCCCCACTTCCTAATGACCCAACACTGACACGGCGCTGTCTCCCACACACAAACACAGAGAGACAAAAAGTCTCTGACTGTCTGACAGACGTACACCAGTCGGCTCTGAGAATCCCTCTATGTGAGAGTATCATCCAGAGGTTTCACTAAATGAAGTCATGTGGTCGTTGGTGACATCAATCCAATAAAACTGAGCAGAAATCAAATTTTGACCTCCTAGATGTCAAAATGTAAAAAGTCGACTTGGCAGGACAGTTCATGATTTATTTTTCCATGCAAATGTCCCATCTATGCATCCATCATCTTCATCTGATTTGTCTGAGCAGGAAACAAAGAGCTCAGACCCACGTCCACGGCAAAATTAATGTCCGCAGCATATTCTCTCCACGAACCGGACACCATTTTATCCGACACATCAGAAATTAATGTGTGTAAACTCCAACTTCAGGACTCTTAAAAAATGGTTTCATTAGTGTTGCGATCAGAACCTCTGGCACCTAAAATGATCTGGCAGCACTTGATGATGCGCATTGGACATACAGCTTCAAGTTCTTCTTGTTTGACACTCATTATCCTGTTAAAGAAGTGTATGTTCCGTGACAAATTACAGGGTTTCTCATCACATCATCGCAGCATGTGATCCATTTACCGCTTAGCAGAATCTCAAGCGACGTGCATATCTTCATAACACACATACACACACACACACACACACACGCTTGTATTCAGCTTTGTGGGGATGTTGTTTATATTTAAATTAAATTCCCAGAAATGCAGCCAAACCATAACCTCTACTTTCTTATCGATAACCTGACCTTAACCAAAGTCTTCACCTTATAATGTAATGTTTGTAGGTCCGGTATTTCCGTCCCCATCACGTTAAGAAGTCCCCATACATCCCCAAAAAGTAAAGACATTTACATTCTAATCTGACACCACTAACTCAGGGGTGCCCAATACGTCGATCGCAAAGGTAGTGTGGGTAGATCGCATGGAATTAAAAAAATAATAATAATAATACATGTTAGCCAATCATCCATCCTCACTATGACATTTGTCACTTGATTGACATACAGCACAGTCAGTCAGAGATATCATCTTTTCTAACACAAGGGGTCACCACGCTTGCACAGTCAACCACGCATGGTATACTACTGCAAATCTCCAGTGAGCCAGTTAGCCTTCCAATTGATTTCTACTAAAGAAAGGGTATAAAAATGAGTGGGGGAGCTGGACCAAGTAAGAAACCAAAAACGTAACACTTCCATACGGAATGGGAGGAGGAATTTTTTTTTTTTTCCACCATGTCATATTCAACGCGCGTTTGTCTGATCTGCCAATCTACCATCTCTACTCGGAAGAAGGGAAATGTGGAGCGGCACTTTAGGACCGTTCTCAGAAAAGTAGGACAGTAGGCATTTTCCACACAGCTGACCTCAAAAGCTAAGGCAACTAACAAAGCATCGTTCCAGGTGTGTCACACCATAATTAAGCACAAGAAGGCCTTCCAAGATGGGAAGATGATAAAAGAGTCATTTATTGAAGCAGCTGACTCCTTGTTTCGGGACTTTGAAAACAAACTGGAAATATTATCTTCAATCAAAGCTCTCCAGCTATCAAGAAATACAGTTACACAGCGCTGTGAACACATGGCCGAGGATTTGACACAGCAGCTTTGGAAGGACATTGCGGAGCCATGAGTTTCTCACTGCAATTGGACAAGTCCACAGACGTAACTGATACAGCACAGTTGTGCATTTTTATTTGTACGTTGTTCACAGATATGACTGCAAAAGAGGAGCTGTTAACGATACTGCCCATGAAAAAACACACCCGGGGAGAGGACATTTTTCAGTCTTTCAAAAACTTTATTGAGAAAACCAAGTTCCTTGTGTTCATGCTGGTGTCAATCACCACAGACGGTGCACCCGCTATGGTTGGCCACTCCAATGGATTCATTGCCAAGTGCAGGGAGGACGATGCTTTCCCCGACTTCCTTAATTACCACTGCATAATGCACCAACAAGCATTATGCGCTAAAATGTTTAACATGAAAGAGATCAGGGATGTGGCAACAAAGATGGCCTGTTCTATTCGAGCTGGATCTCTTTGAAGACGGCTGTACCGTGCGCATCTGGAGAAAGCCGACTGCGACCCCTCTGAGTTGTTGCTACACACTGACGTGAGATAGCTTTGTCGGGGGAAATTCCTGCAGAGATTTCGAGAGCTCTGTCCAGAGATAAAGGAGTTTCTCCTTTTCGTCAAAAATGCAGAATACAACCAACTAAATGACGATCAGTGGCTGCCAGACATTTTAACCGATCTGACCAACATGTTGA
Source organism: Mola mola (assembly GCA_001698575.1). NCBI lineage: Eukaryota > Metazoa > Chordata > Actinopteri > Tetraodontiformes > Molidae > Mola > Mola mola. Next base: position 669,948 of record KV751379.1, on the reverse strand, counting down.
AAGAGCTTAATTTAGAGCTGCTAGGAAAAGACAAAACCGTAGTCAATATGATCAGCTCATTTAATGCTTTTAAAAGAAAAGTGCAACATCTGTCCTCAAAGCTGCAGCGCCATGATTTTGGGAACTTCCAAAACCTCATGTCAGAGCTGGAGACGCAACAGAAGGATTGTGCACAAATTGAGAGTGTGCGCTACACAGATTGACAAGTGTCTGACAGAGTTTCACAAACGCTTTCAAGATTTTGCCTTACTGGAGCCAGTAGCTACATTTATGTGCTACCCATTTCGGGAAGATGTTGATGTTGATTCACTCGCATCAAAAATAGCAATGCCATTTCACCTGAATTCGTCTGGACTGGAGGATGAGATTTTGACACTACAAGCAGACATTCAGCCAAAGTCCGGGGCTCAAGGGCAGTTCTGGAACTTACTCACAGAGGAAAAGTACCCAAACATGAGGAAATGTGCCACCTCCTCCTTGACTGAACTATTTGGCTCAACTTACTTATTTGAGTCAGCCTTTTCCCACATGAAGATTATTAAGTCCAAATACCGTTCCACCGTGACTGATGATCATTTGGAAGCCTGCTTGAGACGGGCTACCAGCAGCTACTCTCCGGACTATGCATCCCTGGCTGATTCCATCCATGGCAAGTCAGAGCAAGGGAAGACCAAAAATGTACAGTTGTATTATACCATTTGGGTTCATGCAGTTATGCAAGGTAAAACAACTTATACTGTGTATATAAAGTATACTCAGTATGAATAAATATATGTTTAGCAATTTTAATGTAGGTAGATCATTTTGACTT